>JABBWB010000074.1:0-165362 GCA_016628085.1 Suillus occidentalis
AAGAAATATAGGGGTTGGGACATCCCAATATGACAATATGGGGGTCTGCATATTTCCGACTAAATCATTTGGGTGGTCTAGATATTCCCAACTAAATAATTTGGGTGAACTGGGACATCCTGACTTGACAATAAGGGGGGTCTAGATATTCTCAACTAAATAATTTGGGTGGCCTGGGACATCCTAACATGACAACAAGGAGGGTCTGGATATTCCCAACTAAATAATTTGGGTGGCCTGGGACTTCCCAACATCAGAATATATATAGTCTGGGACATTTCCACATGACAATAAGGGGGTCTGAATATTCTCAAATGAAGAATATGGGTGGTCTGGGAATCCCCAACTGAATAATTTGGGTGGTCTGAATATTCCCAACTTGATAATAAGGGGGTCTGGATATTCCCAACTGAATAATTTGGGTGGTCTGGGACTTCCCAACTTCAGCATATATATGGTCTGGGATGCTCTGACTTCAGAATATATATGGTCTGGGAATTGCTGACTTGACAATAAGGGGGGTCTGAATATTCCTGGCTGAAGAATATAGGGTGGTCTGGGAATCCCCAATATAAGAATATGTGTTGTTTGGATATTCTTGAATGAACAATTTGTGTGGTCTGGGAATATCCAATATGACACTATGTGGGTCTAGATGTTCCCATATAAAGAATATGAGTGGTCTGGGAATCCCCGACTTGATAGAAAGTTGTTAAATCTGCAAATTCCTAAGTTGGGACTTGACTAACCAGGTTACTATTGCAACTGGGAATTCCCAACTAAATAATTTGGGTGGTCTGGGACTTCCCAATGTCAGAATATATATACTCTGGGAATCCCCAACTTGACAATATGGGGGGTCTGGATATTCCCAATGTGATAATATATATGTTCTAGGAATCACCAACCTGATAATATGTGGGCCTGGATACTCCCCACCAAAGAATAAGGGAGTGTAGAAATTCTTGGCTTGTGAATGTACTCTGCCTCCCTATCGCTCTCGCACCCAACTGAGACACCATCGGTACTAGTGCTGTTCTCGCATCAACAATTATCAGAACATCATTGGTAGGTAGGTACTCTAGCGCAGCGCTCTACAACTGACATATGTTCATCGGTTTACTGATGATACTATCCGTAGGTTTGTTCTCCATCTCTCATGCAGGAAGATAATCTGCCCACAGTGTGGTAGGTCATTCCTGTGCGTCTCTTCAAGTAATTCACTAATGACTGAATTCCCATCCCATCTGTATCATCCATTTCACCTTCACCTCTACCCATCCCATCCTGTATCATCCATTTCACCTTCACCTCTACCCATCCCATCACTGTATCATCCATTTCACCTTCACCTCTACCCATCCCATCACTGTATCATCCATTTCACCTTCACCTCTACCAAGAGCATCTCACTCTCGCACCACCAGCATTCATTCAAAACGGTCAAATTTAATGTATGTACTTCTCTGTTCGAATTATACATGAGTTTGTTGACGGCAGACCCCACTTCCCATGCCTCTCTGATGCCGACTCTGTCGTTATGTGATTGTGCATCTGCCGTTCATGGTTGCACAGTCATTACGGATACTGATGTCCTGCAGAGCCTGAGAGTCATGTACATGTTCCCATCAATTTAATTCTTAATACTCATGATTCCAGCGCCGTCATTCTCAGACTTGTCACTGGCATACAACTCCTCAACTTCTTGCCCTTCAATCTCTGCTTTCGCGCATTCCAGGGCAGCAGTGTGCATGGCCTTCACTATTTTTTTTGTATGTTTGAAGTTGCTGACATGTTTGTACACATTGTGGATCATGACTGGCTGAAAGCCCTAAGTGGTTTGCCAGTTGTTTGACCCGCTCGTCAAAGCCAAACTGCGTGAACTGTGCAATATCCACAGGGTGGATCTGAGGGTCCAGTTGGACTCTGACAGCATCAGCGTTTGTGCCGCTGCCACGGAATACCTCGATGCTTTTCTCTTCATCTTCATCTTTGATCATAGCAGTAGCTTTCCCCCCAGCCTGAGCCTGAGTAGATGTGGAGGAAGGGACATGATGCAAGTGCGGGGCCATTGTTGAACTACTAGTAGAATTGTTTAGTAGTCTTGAGCTAATAAATTCAATTTGTTTCATCCCACCAATCACTGGAAGCGAGAAAATTTTCAATGGGACTGGTGACTTCATAAATAGTCAGGGTAGAGTAAATTGCTAGACACTAGTGTGGTGGAACAAGAGAGAGACTCGACCCCTAATTGCCACAAAACCCGTACATACACTAGTACATAATCTCATTGCCCTCCTGCAACCTTCTACTACTAGGCCTCCTAGACGAGAGAAACACATCAACCACTAGCCCTCCAAGACGAGAGAAACACGACGAGTATGTCTGTGTACGAACCGGATGTGGTGCGCAAACTTCTGTCAGCACTGGAGCCGAAGAACTCGCAGAAAAAGTTTGAAGCAAGCTGGAACAGCTGCAGTAAGTAGGCAGAAGGATGCTAGTACTATGTAAAAACAAAGAGGAACTGACCTGAGCATCAACACAGGTCAAAAAACATGTCGAGTCGTGGACTGGACTGTGCGACTGCACGCATGACAAATCCATGACCACTGGCGCTAGTATGAATGGGAGGCAGAGGTAGTCGAGTATATTAACTATATAACAGACAAGACACGCACTCGGTCAACGAAGGCACTTGCACGACCTTGCCTAGACAGCAAGGTTCCTATCCTCAGGTCCTCGTTTTCTGCCACCATCATACCTACATGCCCGGAAGCGAAATCAATCCGAGCCAGCCATCAATCCTGAGATCTTATACCTTAAAGCACTTTGTGCCATCCATCCGTTCTACTTTCCCGAACTTGCAAAGTGTCCGCGATGCAATGGTACTAACAATGTTCAGTGGGATGGATGGACTGGCACAGGTCCTCGCGATGTCCATGGTTTGATGGTTGATGAGGCTGCGCTAGGTACGCAGCTTCATTGTGAGAACTGCAAAAACTGATGCGACGAAAAGGAACATGAGCATGAGCATAGCGACTCAGACAATGGATGCAGCATCAAGACTAACCTCAAAGGATATTGCTTTGCAACAACTAACCCTGACTTTTGGGGCAGCTGGCCCCACTGGTCCATTCCTGGTGAGCTCCTTAGTCCAGTCTGATTGCGGAATTCTTATGCTAGGCTGGGGTAGGTGACATACCAGTGTTCTTCCACAGATGCGCAGTTACCCGGGACTTGTTCAATCTATTAGTCGAGTTGCGGCCATCATCTACAGCAGGATCTCTTGCTGAAAATATCCGACGTAAGTAGCACTAGTCTGTCTCTCAAATGCTAGTGATCTGACATACCTCAAAGAACTGCATCTTCTCGAGTACCACAGGCACAAGCTCAGCTTTCTTCAAGCTTGGAAATCCCGTCGAGCAACACGACATGGAATGGACTTTTTCAGTCCCAACCCGCTTCGGCTATTCTCAGATCCATATGACATAAACAACTACAATGACAGACCTATCTCAAACAACATGGTCAGTGAGGTCTTCCAGGACTTTGTCTCAGCGACGTGGGAAAGTGAATCAGAAGAATACCTTCGCACACTTTCAGGTGAGAACAATCTACTATACTTGTTGATTTAAAAACTGACCTTACAATCCTATGCGCAGGTGTGAGCATCTCATTTGACAACACCTTCCACGCTGCGACAAAAGCAACTGTAACGAGCCGAGAGAAGAAGAAGCTGAGGGTCCTGAAGGGAGGGATAATCAGTCTGATGAATGAGAATGGCGAGATTGTCAGCTGGGTGAGTCAATTCAAGTACATATGGATGTGTGCATCTGACTCAATTGTACTAGCGATTCTGTCATGGCCAGTCAAACGCTGAGATCAGCGAACTTCTTCAAGGCCTCAAGGTGCGCTGCGATGCACTCGATGTCCCCCCACCAGAGATCTTTGTTGCCGATAATTGTTGCCATGTTCGCAACGCAGTCACTGTTGTTTTCCCTGACACTACCATGAAGTTGGACGTGTGGCATTTCATTATGAGGTGAGCACTACATTATTTACTACAAGCTCTGAGCTAATTCTCACAACAAGATATGTGACTGTAATTCTCAATCCTTCAAAGAACCCTCACCGGAAGGAAGTTGTCGCAGAGGTCTCTGCCTGTATACTGAAGAAACATGCTGAAGGAGGGAGCCCGGCAGAGTACTGGGACCGGCATGAGCAAGAGACAAGACTCACCTCTGTGTTCGAGAAATGGTCACACGAAGGGACAGTATGGTCAGCGGGGGCACGCAAAGTAAGTCTTTGTAGATATGAAGCCCAATTCAAAACACTGACATCATTTTCGCACTTAACTACTAGGTTCACGAAGAGCAGCTTAAGCATGTGCACAAAGGGTGCCTCGAGCGTCAACGACAAGACATCAGGACGGACAGAAGTCGTGTGGAGGGCTCCCACAAAGGCTGGAACTTGCTTCAGCGGGTGCACACCAGTGGGATTGTAACCTTCACAGGGCTTTGCCACGACTTTGTGCTCTGCCGAAACATTCATGTTGCCTTCTCAAGGGCAAAAAAGTCAGACTTCATCTCATCCACCCATGGCTCGCACCATGTACACCTTGTTGACAGTATCGCGAAGCTATTCAACCACCTCCGGCTCGGAGAGAAGACCATTAGTGCGTGCTGCCTACCAGAGCTCCAAGACGTGCCGTCAAATGAGCACTTTGGGCTTGTCGAATCGAGCTTTGCCTCCACATTTGGCAGTTTACTTGACATCAAGGCCAAAGACTCACCAGTTGATCTCAACATGTCCGGGAACAAACTGCTCGAGGCTCTCAGTGATGATGGTGACGCAGTGGACCTTGCCCTGCAGTCAACAAGGGCTGAAATTCTTGAAGAATTCGACATTGACCCACAGCTTCTCTCTATGCCGGAGGCACAGGCTGGGCCCTTACTGGCGCACCCTCATGCCACCCCAGTTTCCAGCATTGGAACACCGGATGCTCAGTCTCAAGCAACGAGGAAGCGCAAGGCAGATGATGACACCATTAGTCATCTCCGACAGTGAAACTAACGAGCTGCCGCCCCACAAAATGATGTGGCATTTGACTGCCACGCCCACAGTTGCTGCTCCAGAGGTCCGAGTCATCACATCTTCGAGTCAGGTAAGTTCCTCAACTCCAAATCCTCTTATTCTTTACTGACACACATCACAGGCATCCCAGGGGATTCCACCAGCCACCTTGGACCATTACCTCAAGCCCAGGAGCAGATTGCCATACTCAAAAGTTCTCTCACAGGCCACTGATGGCCACCAGCGCTGGCACTCTCAACCAACCTCCACATGAGGACACTGCAAATGATCTCACACCCATCCTGAGGCCTCCTGGGATGACCCGGTCTCAACACTTCTTCACAATCGCAACACGGATTGACGCCCGCGCCATGCAAATCTCTGGCGACGTCGAGTTTCATTTGTTCATGGACATGAGGGCCGAGTGCGCATGGATCTCCTTCAAGATGACGCCCAGACAGTGGGCTTGTAGCCACAGAGTCCTACAACCGCTGTCTCGAGGAGAAGAACCATGCTATTGGGCTTGAAACGGTGAAGAAGAACCCCCAGGCCCTTCTCCGAAAGCTCGGTGAGATCGAGGTGGCCATGATGAACTGTGTAGCAAAGAACAACTTCAAGTGTGAGTTCGGCTGCTCTCTGGCATCTTATTTCACGCACTAACGACTACAATACAGCTCGTTCTGGTTCGGAAACTGTTCTGGAAAAGGCACTGTCACATTATCGAGCTCGTCAAGGCTGAGCCTGGGAAGAAGGTGTGCAAGGTCTTTCTCAAAACTTTCATATTCACTCACACTCTCTATCTACAGCTTCGCAAGGCACACACATGCTCCCGCTGCAAGACCATCATGTACCCCGGTCCTGAAAACTCGGGGTACAATCACAGACGCGGCTTTTGCGCTGATGGTGCCAAACAGGTGTCTAAGAACGAACCACCTCCACCCTGGCCACAGCCTGCCTGGCATTTTTTCTGAAGGCAAACGCTTCCATCCACGCGCCTTCCTCGAGACCGTCAAACAAATCTATGAGCAAGTATTCCTCCGGCCATCTGGTGAAAGCCCTGCCCTCGAGCAGGAGGCATTCGCAATGATGCTGCTCGATCGGTCCACAACACTCGAAGAAGGCACGGTGCTCTTCAAGCTATACGAGGAGCTTGAGATCGATGAGTCGACGCCAGATGCACTGCTGACCGTGCACAATGGCATCAAGCATCTTCGTGTCGAGTACCTCCAGGAGCACTGGGACTCGTAGTATTTTTTTTTACATCTTTCAATTCAAACGCGCGCTCTCACTCTGGTTCCTTTAGTTAGTACTCACTGTTTCCCCCTTGCTACTAATGATTCAGGTAGATTTTTGTACATTACACTACCTCCTCGCTATCTACCTCCTTCTCCCTTTGCTTTTCACGCTCCTCCTTCCCCCATTCCCGCAGCACCAGCATGCTACTGTCCCCCTTCTCCCTTTTCAACATATGTCACGTGATTATTTAGAATGGTCTTGAGATGGTCCCACACGTGCAGGACCATTTTGGTGTCATGTGACACCAAAATGGTCCAACCCTTCATATGAGGAACCTGCCCCCCAGCCACAGGACATCACATGACCCAGCAAAATATTACTACTATTACTTAATACTTTCACTATTTGACCCCTTGAAGCTGACTCAGAGATTACACCCCTCTATTTCATCAGACTTAAGTAATCCTCACTTAATTTCGTGGGAAGATGGTAGCACAGCCACTGATTTCATGTATATAAGGACCCACGTTTCAGTTGAAATGAGAGCAGTTTTACACCCTCAGTTTGTGTCTGTAAGGTGTGAGCCAAAGTCAGATACAGTGTAAGCTGTTGAAGATTGTAGGGTGAACCTCTGCGAGACGTCAGTAAAAGTGTGAGTACACTGTGCTCAACAACCAGCAGACCTGGTTCTGTTCCATTTGTCGGTTTCGTCATTGTCGTAGATATTTCTCCGAATTTTCTGTGTTTTACCAAATTGCATATTCTGGAATCTCTGTGTTTGTCTCTTTCGTCCATCTAAGGCTCAGAGCAGCTTAGTGGGGAGACTTCAGGAGTTGATAATGGGAAGCTTGACCTTACTCATCTGAGTAGCGATACTGAGCCAGGGTTTTCATTGTCACTGAGGCTTTGGCTATTGAAAGGGGACTTGGTGCTGAACACCAAGGATGTCCATTCCTGATTCTGTTTAATACTCATCGTGAGTTCCTTGGCAGCAGGTTCAATATTGCATGGAGTCCAGAGAGCAATTGATCAGTCCTGACCTTTGATCCTACCTGCTTGTGCTTTGGGAGTGACCTTTATTGCTTCGCACAACTTTCTGGCTGGTGCTGTTGCTGCGGGACAAGAGCTTCGGGTGATCTTCTTTGACGTCGTTGTTATTATTCTGTTTATTTTCCTTCTTATTGTCGTTGTTATTATTTCTGTGCCCTGTACATCGTCGAGTTGACTGCTCACTGCTGACCTCATAGATATTCTGCCCGCTGATTGTATCTTCGAGCATCGCTGAACAGCCACCCACGAGTGACCACGTTATCAGTCATTGGTATTTGTCTGAATCACTGACCGTGGAGATATTTGATTTTATAGGTGGTTATCTATAGAACATCTATCTAAGAAGACAACGTGTATCTAATTGACAGCAATACTACTAGGTCAGCGAATGGCTGGGACTGTCATTCAAAAATGCAAACAAGCTGAACAAGTTCATTGACCATGAGCTTCTGACAGGACAACCAAAATTCAAATGAGAACAGGTCATCATCACTGGTGAATCGTTTGATGTATATTACTGTGATATCATCAAATGCATGAAGTCATTATACATAGACTTTGCCTGATATCTCACATTTTCCCTGGAGTGGCACCATGCTGATGACGACAAGACTGTTCATTTATTCCATGACATGCATACCGGCAAATGGTGGTGGGAAATGCAGGTATGTTAGACTCGTTATGATATCGGACTTCATTGCTCAATGTCCTTGGAAAAAACTCGATGCACAACATCCTGGCAGAACTATAGTTCCAATTATCATTTCCTCCAACAAAACACAAGTGACAATGTTTCACAACAAGACTGCCTACCCTGTGTATCTTACAATTGGCAACATACTGAAGGAACTTCGCTGCAAGCCTTCATCTGGTAGTCACGTCCTTCTTGCTTATCTGCCAACAAGCCACCTCGAACACATTACAAACAAAGCATCTTGTCATCACGCTATCATGAATCTGTACTACATGTGTTTATGCTGTGTGCTTGTACCTGCTGTAACAGAGGGCATTTCGATGTGTAGCAGTGATGGTGCTCATCATCATTGTCATCCGATATTTGCTAGTTTCATCGGTGGCTACCCAGAACAACTCCTGACTACAGGTGTCAAGTTTGGAGAGTGCCCAAAGTGTGATGTCAATGCCAAGGATATAGGGAGTAATACGACACAATTTCACTTGCAAAAACTTAGCAAGGTACTGGACGCACTTGCTGCATTCGACAACAGAAATTTAGTGTTTGTTTGTGCATGTGCCACTGCTGGCATCAAACCTATCATTCATCCTTTTTGGGAGGATCTTCCTTTCACAAATATCTTTCGCACTATCAGGATTCATGCCAGATGTCCTGCACCAGCTATATCAAGGTTTGATCAAGCACCTCCTGGCATGGTTGTCAGCAGCTTGTGGAGGTGCTGAGATTGATGCCCATTGTCAACAGCTCCCTCCTAACCATCATATCCACCTATTCACTAAAGGCATCACCTGCCTGTCACACATAAGCAGCACTGAACATGCTCAAATTTGCTGCTTCATCCTCAGTATCATAATCAACATTCACTTGCCCAACAATCTTAATGCGGGTCATTTGCTTTGAGCAGTGCATGGCCTACTTGACTTCCTATATCTTGCGTAATACCCTTGTCACAGCTCAGATATGCTTCACTCACTAGATGAGGCATTGGACCTTTTCCATCAAAACAAAGACATTTTTATTCAACTCGGTATCTGTAATAATTTCAACTTACCGAAGTTGCATGCAGCACGTCATTACCACCTCATGATCATATTGTTTGGTACAACAACAACTACAATACCAAATACACAGAGCACCTTCACATTGACTTAGCAAAGGATGCTTACTGCACTACCAACCACAAGGACGAGTTCATTCAGATGATGTGCTGGCTCAAACAAAAGGAAAAAATTCTACAGCACCAGAAATTTGTTAGTTGGTGTCTTGCAGGTGGTCACCACTTCAAGCCATACCATTTGCATCCTCCTGATATGACTTTCCATCGAGAACAAGTGATGATGAAACATCCCACTGTGAAGGCTGTCAGCTTTCAAAAAATGGTCAAAGATTACAGTGCAACTCATTTTTGTGAGGCCCTCGCACATTACATTGTGCACAAATGTTGAGGTGATCATTCAGTGCCACTCCATGATTGAGAACTTGATCTTTTGGCAGCTGACATTCATTTTCCTTTCAACCATCTGCCCATCTTTCACAAGATCAAGTGGTGCTCTATTGATACTGGTGGTGTAACCAAGGGACATGTTACCTTGGACAGTGTCCATGTGAAACCTCGACAAAAGTTGGGCTCTCAGCTCATTCATTGGTGCTCTGACACTGCTTTCATTAGACTTGGCAAAGACTCGGTTACAAATGATCTCAAAGGTGCATGATTTGGTGCTGTTACTCAAGGACTCGTGGCTCACTGACTTGTTAGGTTTCAGTGTGGGGCAAGTTCAAGTTATATTCTCCTTGCCCCCAAAGTCTTTACAATTGCTCTTCCCACCCACTGTCAACATTCCTCCTCACCTCGCATATATCGAATGGTTCACTCCCTTCCCTTCTGCACCTGACCGAAACAACAGACTGTATAAACTCTCAAGATTGATGTGAGGTGGTGACAGAGTTAGTAGTATCATGCCAGTGGGTGATATTGTGTGTAGTATTCACCTTATACCAAAGTTTGGTGACTTGGCTCCACAAGAATGGACAAGTGAGATGATTCTCGAGGACTGTAACATTTTTTGGGTCAACTCTTACATTGATAGATACACTTTCTCAATATTCAGATAATACTCAGTAATTCTCTTCTGATTCAAAACAATTTTATTTTGCCACTCAATTGTTATCTACTTTGTTTCTAAATAAGAGTGATTAAGAAAAATTATACAAAGTTTCAAAATTACTTATATTTTGCCCAGGAGGCTTTTCCTGATGATATGTCAATGAATGATTTATCATGAACACAACTGCTCAATGCTTTCTATGAGATCTTCACAGCTGTATTCCACAGACACTAGAGAACACCAGCTAAAATCAAAGAATTTATATGTGCAGTGTGCAGCTCACAATATGATGATCAGCAAATATTGAAACATACCCATTTTGAAGAACCCACCAGTGAATTGTCCAGCGGATCACCCATAGTTTCAATGAAAAAACATGAATTTTGTCATTGTCCAGTGTGGTCATTCATATAGACTTGCACGTTGCAACACAACAAAATGTCCGAATGACTCGAGAAAAATTACATTGAATCATCATGCATCCAAGTGCGAATTCGTCTGAAGTTCGACATGTGTCAAATGAGAGTATGACGTGGCTCCGGACTCGGATTCAGATGAGTCGCAAACCTGACTGGTGCTGCAAAACTGTAGGTGCATCCGAGTAACGATGATTGTATGCATGACGATCTGAAATGACCCGAACATATTTGAGGAGTTGTACTGGGTAAAAAAATTATCAGGACACCCAACAGATATCGGATTGGATTCGGATTTGTGCGTACCGACAGGCATTTAATGGTTACGATATTGACCACCGAAAGTGCTAGGATTGAAGTGTCAATTTTGTTATGATAGCCATAAAGGTTGAACACTTGCTTAGCCCGGTTCCGAAGTAAAAAATGTTGTGTTGTAGGAGAATATCAAGTAGTAGACACCCTCTTTCGCGGTATGCCCAATATACACGAATCATGGTGAGTACTATGATCTCTGAGGCAAAACATTGAGCACTCGACTACATCTATAGCTTCGTGATCTCACCAAACTCGAATGCAACCAGAAGTGTCCAAGGAAGTGCAGACATCTTGTCGTCGGATTCGGATACTGGTGAGAAACAACCGCTACTCCTGCCTAATACTTGAACTGTCGTCGCCATACACTGAGGGACTTTGACGTGACTCTTCTTGAAAACACTCACGTTCCAAATGGCTCGAAATCGCAGTTGTCATTACCACATCCGCAATCGCCAAGCACTGAAGTGAGGTGTGTCACTACGCAATGCGGGAAAAAAAACTGCATGCGCACGAGTACTGTTGACAACATGAGGCCCAGAATTGATTTATTGTGTCCCCATAATGCATAGGTGCGAAGGATGAAGATACCTGAAGATCATGTGAGTATTCGGCGTGAATACACTATAAAGCTTGTAATACCTTCTGCACAAGATACGCAGAGTGCAGCAGCACCTGAAGGACGAACTTGAAGCGGAATTGATAATTCCATCGCTACAACACTTACAATACCAATATTGAATGTAGGGATTTACAAGTCTACATCGGCAATTGTCAAGCGAGCGGGTGACATTATTTCCAAGAAATGCTTTACCACAAAATCTTCATTCTGGAGATAGTTCACTTCCGTACCCTTGTCAGCTGCGAGTTGACGATGGAGTAATATATCTAAACTCACTGTATATGTGAACACAGAGCAAGAAAACTGGCATGTATCTCGACATTATATACAGAATGGCTCCTTTCTTCCACGATGTCCCATGCAGTAGAGATACCTATATAAGATAATTAGCCTGTCAATCGACAGGCTACATCTCGCCAAGATGAAATCACCTCCTGGTCCAAGGTCAGGAAACAATCATAGACCTGTGACTAGATGTTTGTGAATGACGGCTGGACAACGACAAGAGTGCACACCCAAAAAACCGCTAGTGATACTAGCATGAATCCTGTTAGTTATGAAATTAATCTAGTCAAAATGATAGCACCGAAAAAATACTGTGAGCACCAAGATTATAGATGAGTGAAGCGCAATGTCAACAAATATCAATCACTTACATTCTGGGACCGAAGGCTGGTTAAGAGGCCAATGAAGGTTTGTGAATCCATGCTTAAGAGAGCCCGATGGAGGGAGGTGTTAGTATCACCGAGGACGGTGGGTAGAATATATGATAACTGACAAAGTACCATGCCAATCGAGCCAAGCAAGGGTCAAAGGTCTTTTGACTGCTTTAAGGCACCTCACTTCTGAGTTTTGTGGGCGTCAGGATGGAAAGCACGGAGTATCACCCACGCCACGGGTGTTATACTCAAGGCTCTCATAATTATACCGAACCTGGTGGTTATGAAAGTTTTGTGACAGTAAAGCGATCATTAAATTGAACTACCTGTGGCAGCTCGCTGCAACCTGTGCACATACTAACGTGATAGCCTCGGTACCTGGCAAGGAGGGTTTAGACCTGCTAAGATACATTCGTTTATGCACGAGTTTTGAACATTGTAGTCATGCATATGGCAAAAATATTTGAGCGACAGCAAATCTAAAATGAATCAATCTACGAGCTCTCAACAAACGCCTTGCCTTTCTCAATGTTCTTCTTGAGTTCAGGCAAACAGGCCTCCATCAGCTTCTCTTCTTCAGCGGTAAGAGGCCCAAGGGGGTAAATTTTCTCGACACCATTGACCTGTAGAGCACTTGAGTACGAATGGAGTGTTTGGCTTGCGTCCGTTACTTACACCAAGCTCCACGTTGGATGAGAAGAAATCGATACCCTGGTCCTTGTAGAGAGGACTCTCGACGAAGGTGGGCGTGATGACACCTTTCTCGCCATTCAAACCTCGCAACAGAGAGTTGGTGAATTTGGCACCAGCATATGCCATCGAGAGAGTGGCGCTGCCAGCACCATCTTTAGCCTTCACAACCTCGTCACCACCGAACTGGATGCGGTGGACAAGGGCCTTGTAATTGTCGCCCGCGATAGCCTTTCCGTATGTGTTCTGCGAGAGCAAAGGCACAATGGTCGCGCCACTGTGACCACCGACGACAGTTATGGGAGTGTCTGCGGGTTTAACCCCTGCAATACCAGCAGTAAAGCGAGCAGCACGGACGACATCAAGGGTCGTTACACCAAATAGGCGAGCGGGGTTGTAAACGCCAGCTTTCTGAAGAGTAGAGGCAACAATGGGGACGGTGGAGTTGACAGGATTCGAGATGACGAGAATGTGAGCAGTAGGGGCGACACGGCCAATTGCTGCTGCGAGATCGCGGACAATGGAAGCGTTGGTCTTGCAAGATAGGATCAGCAGGGACTACCGTGACAGAAGACATGTATAACTGACATTAAATAGATCGTCACGGGTCATCTATGAAAGGTATTAGAGCGGAGTAACAGATGAATTGTAGGACCTACACCGGGCTAAAAGGCAGGGTCAGGACTGGCATAAAGATAGAGAGAGAAAACGAACCTTTCTTGGGACACCAGCAGGAATAACAACGACTTGGACGCCGTCAAGGGCCTCATCGAGCTTGTCTGCAGGGTAACCATTGACCTTGGAAGTTCGTTAACTAACCATATTTAAGTATGTAGCAAGTAACAACATACCTCACTATGAGCGTCGACATGGCTTACATCAGCTGCAACACCAGGTGCGCCACGGATATCATAGAGACTGAGAGAAGTGACGAGGGGGTCAGTCTTGAGAAGGAGCGACAATGGTTGTCCAATGCCTCCACCGGCGCCAAGGACGGCAACTTTCGTCTGCCTTGCAGCAGACGAAGAGAAAGTACGGGAGTTGGCGGATAAAGCACGAACGGCAGAGCGGGCAAGCATGATGGACGTCGTGGTCGTGGTCGTCGAGCAGGACGTTGAGGAAAGTTGGGAGCTCTCAGCAAGTACTGAGCGGGTTCAAATTTATGCGGAAACACCGCAAGATGCCGAGCGGCTCGGAGTGGCTCGGACGCGAATTCACCCACTACCAATCGGGGATTCGGGGTTGACAGCGACACAAAAATGATCCTGCTGTTTGCGTACGTAATTAAAGAGGATGAAATTTGCTACTTTCTTGAATTCCGACAGGCTACGTGTGTTTCTACAGGACTGGCATGAACAGATCGAGCTCGATATACCAATTAGTTGTAAGCAGTGACCATCAATGATCATCAGTCCATCTGTGATTCGTACTGACTTCGACTTGGACGGTTTCAAAGTAGTGTAACACGACGTGTATTACTACTCAAGCGCTGACCGCCGCGTGCCCCCACGTCTGACTCGGAAGCAACGTCGGGGGTTCCGCGCCAAAGCGTTTCCCCTGCCACTGGCACACAGGATCACTAGATTGAACCATGCTTACTGTTCGTCTTCAATGCCAACCTTCCATGAGGATGCGAATTGTGGGTCCTCTTCGAATTCAACGGTTCGTCTCCACCACAACAGAATGAAGTCAATCGTTCCTTCTATGATGCCACGATACAACAAGCCATCTTCATTGACAGACAGAATCCCCAAACAAACCGTGACCGCAGTCAGAGGTAAGTATCGACGACTATCTCATAGTCCATCGTCTCGTAGCAACTCTAACGTCCTTAGTACCCCACGTGCTACATCTTCGCTCCTCTTCTCCAGCGCTTTACCCCTCCCCCTTCCCCCACTTTGCCCTCGATCCGTGTCTAGACTCACATCCACATCAATATTATTGTCTTCGTCACAGGGTTCTCCCTCGAGATCGTCATACAGCGCCAAAAAGTCTCGCACGTCTCTGATAAGCGTCTCGATGAGAATATCACCAAATATCAGTGATCGGTTGGTAGGTAGCACTCGGATTCTACGCGGAGCTGTCGGTGTGCAGAGGAGGCCGAGAAGGACAGCAGTGTATCCCGCCAGGAAAGTGAGTTCGGGAGAGTGAGGCATGCTGGATATGTTCACTGTGGGTTGGGATGAAGCAGTTTTACATCTAGGAGAGGTGGACGGGAAGCTAGGGCTCGCAGAGGGAGAATTTTGCTTCTGACGTGCAGATGGTGGCTTTCGAGCGGCACCCCAGGTCGGTTTACGTTCATGGCCAGACAAAAAAATTGGTTTCCGCGATGAAGAGTCGGTCGATACAGATACAGAACTGCTATATGCCTGATACACAGACACCAAACACGAGAGCAGCGGGACCTGTGAAGACGAAGGGCATGAACAGATGTGCGAGCAGCTGCGAGTAGAAGAGCAGGCACGATTGAGAACTATGCGAGAAGTATCAGTGATGATGAAAAGCATCGTCGACAACAACTTGGCAGCAGGAGAGGAAAAAATACTCACGAATGCGTCCCATCCCTTCAATCATCCCTCCACCTTCGATGCCCTCAGACGCCCAGTTTAGGAGCAAACCAAGCGCCAGGCAAAGCAAGTCGAAAGATTCAACGCGTGTGAGGGTATATGGCGGGACTGATATGGCCTTGCTTTTCCCTTTACCCATGTCGTTTCCTTCGCTCGGTGTGCTAGTGCCTTTACTCGGTGTGCCGTTTCTATACGACGTACCCTGCCTGCCGAGTTTACTTGAAGCATTCGTTTTGCTCGAAGGTTTATACGCAAGTTTGGACAGGTGAAGGAATAGGAAGTGGTGTCCGTTTCCGAGGGGAACGTGGAGATTCATGTTGGGAGCCACGTATAGGTGGGGAAGAAGTATTTGTATCCTCTAGCTGCTCCGGTTTTACCGCATGTTGTTCGTTCCCCTGTGTGGCTTCATCGTCCCATTTCCCTTTGATATTATCACATCCAAGACTTCCAACCCATCCAGCTTGTGCACGTAAAACCACGCGGGTAACCAGGGATAGTGCCGAGTCGCTAGGTGTCCAGGAATCATGGAGGCTATCAGAATATGTCGGGGATGAGCGAGAGTATGAAGGAGAAGGATGGGAATGAGAGGATGTGGAGGATGGAAGAAGTGTAAGGATACGAAGGGTCGAGAATAGGATTTTATGTGCTGTTAAAAGGAGCGTGAGTTTTCATTCATCCCTGTTCATGGAGGAGGGAGGGCGGGTACCCGGACAACATTTGGGATAATGGCTTGGAGAAAAGTACGAGAAGGAAGCAACAAATTGAAGTGAAGAAAGGAAGGGGACAAAACACGTACCAAGCTCACCCAGACCTTCCTCCGCATCCTCCTCCTTGTTCACTGTATCCAAATTCCGTACACAATCTCGCACAAGAATCTCAGTAGCCACGCACAACTCCATTAGTTCGTCTGAAAGTGACGGGTCTGCCAGCGCACGGTGGATCTCTGATTTTTCTCTAGTCTCGTGTGAACCACCACTTGCGACACCAGAACGCGATGGAACGTGGCCTGTCCACTCTTCCAAGAGGTATGCGTCTACAACGCGGAGACAGGCGTGGATGTGAGCGAGGGAGGGAGTAGCGATCTCTATCAGGGGGTCTGAGGGTTTATGGATTTCTTTCCCTTTCCCATTTCTTGTTGCATTCCCATTTTTCCCTAGTCCTATATCGCTTGTATAACCAGGGAATAGCTCTAAGCCTCTCTCCCAAGCACTGACGCGTGAAGGTACAAGCAGAAGCTCTGCACGGAGGGAATTAAGAATTGATGGGAGGGTCATAAATGCAGGCGGAAGGAGGGAATGCGGCAATGACGAGAGTGTAGTGCTGAGCAAGGTCCGGGTGGAGAGCTATGATGTTCATGACGAGTCCAGAAGAACGTTCAAACGTTCGCAGCAATAGAGGCACAGCACGGGTCGGGTATGAATGAAATCAACAAGGGGATCAAAATGAAAGACGCGACAGCTTAACGTACCCCACGTATATCCTTCATCACTCCTGATTTCGCAATCACGTCTGCAAGGGCTTTGAGCTACCGCCGACAGTCAACATGACGTGAATGCCAATTCAATGACACAAAATCCCAAAAAATGAACAAGGCCAATTATCACGTCATTCTTGACAGCCGCCACAAAACTTACTCACCGGCAATACGTCTGTCCTCACGATGCCTGATGCTCTCAGCCCCGCAGCATCTACCCCTGACAGGGCAAGTGCAAGAATGTCTTTCTTTAGACCTGGATATTTGGTCAGCGGGTGGCCACATTGATGGATACCAACAAGCTCGTGGAATTATTTTACAGGACATACCCTGATTGAGCCCATCACTATTCATGTTGGAGGTGGGAGTGAGGGAGCGCAGGATATCGAGGAGGGTGGGGACAAGTTCAGGTTTATGAGCAAGTTCTGAAAGGGTTTGGGGGTCGCGGGTGGAAAGGAACACAAAGAAGGAGAGGGTGGCGTCAAGAATCTACGGAAGGTTGAGTTCATGTTTCGTACCGAAGGCCAACAGGCTCGAAATAAAAGATATGAACGTACCTTGTCTGGACCGTCTCTGCGGGCCTTGAGGAAAACATCCCAAGCGCGAGCATAAAAATCAGATGTTTTCGCACGGCGGTTAAATTCGGGGTCGCATAGTTTAGTAACAATTTCCAAGACACTGATCACGGCGGAGATGAGCTACAGTGAGTTTGTCACTAGATCACGCAAGTACGCACCTGGCTCTGCGAAGTGCAATAGCACAACCACTCTCTATGCCTTCGAATAGATACCCTACCTCGTCAAGGAAACGTCTGCTCTCGCCCTTGCTTCGCAACTCCGTGATACTCTTGAGATCATTCATCATTCCATTAGCTAGCACACGTGAACCCACGCTAGAGGTCTTCTTCAGTGTCCGTGTATCATTGTCGAAAGGACGTGGATCGTCCTCAGAGTTGTCGACGCCCCACCGAGATCGCAAGTCAGCATAAGATTCACGTGTGTCATCTGGCTCTGCGAGATCAGCTGCCGGAAGCGCGATACGGTACGAACGTGATGCGCCAGCATACGTCCGTGTGTGCTTTGTCAGTATGTGTTTGCTCTGTGTTGGGGAAGGTGAACGTGAGGGAGCTATCTTTGGTGGAGAAGAGTAAACAGGAAGTGTGTTGGACGATGCTAGGGGAAGCGATATTAGCGTCACCAAATCTCAGTAGGATGACCAAGACGCACGGGTTACTGAGCGAACATTATGACCAGCATTATTATCAATGAACGACTCCGTGCGTGAGCGCGACAGCATACGCTTCACCACTCCGACCGACCTTCCAGGTGTGTTCGGTGTCCGATGCGGAGAAGCGGAGAACAACGTGCTCAGGTCCCGCGCTGGTTTAGTCGGCGTACGAATTTTCGACGGCGTGCTCGAGATTGAGCCCACATCAGGTATCGTCGTACTTCTTCGGACAGGACTGGTTACTTTTGGTGGTAATAAATGCGCACTTGATGGCGGCTGTACGATCTCAACCTCAATTCTGGGTCGTTTCCGCGGTGGTGAAAGCACGACCTCCACATCTGGCGTGTCTGGTCGCACGCGGCGTGAGTTCTTACGTCCGTATGTCTTCTTCATCGTCGCTGCGGTCGTCGTTAGAATATAGTTGTGGATCGTGGACCGTGGTAGACAGCGAGCTCTTGTCGGAATCCGGCCGGGTGTATCGGCGCGCACAATGCACATGCACGTGACCCTCTCAAACCTTGATCTCTCTCCAAGACCATCCTTAGCGCGATGGAAAGCCTTCAAGCACGCATCGACTCGTTTTCGAAATCCAAGCGCGTGAAAAAGAGTTCAAAGTCCAACTCTACTTCCGCAGCCGTGAAGTGGCCCCATCCTTCCTCTTTCAACGCCAACCCACACACTCTTGCCGAAGCAGGCTTCTATTGGGTACCAAGCTGGGAGGACAAGGATAGCGTCGCTTGCTTTCTGTGTCACAAAGAGCTGAGCGACTGGGATGAGGAGGACAACCCTTTCCTTATTCATTGGCAGAAGTGTGGTAGTACTTGTGCATGGGCAATAGTCCGGTGCGGACTCAGTGAGGATATTGCAGAGGATGGAAGGTGCGTGCACGCGTCTCCATTTAAGAGGTGTCTATAACAAAACTAGCTTTGTATTCTTGAACAAGAAACGCTTGCCAACGAGCAAGGCGATGGAGAAGGCACGTCTTCAGACATTCGGCGAAGGCTTGTGGCCTCATGATGAACAAGGTGACCACGGCGCTAGCTCAAAGAAGGTGCGTCCCCACGCTCATATACTCCATGCTTCAATTTCATTCATCATCTTTAGATGGCTCAGGGAGGGTTCGTGTATACTCCCCAAACAAAGGGTGATGATACCGTGACGTGTTTGTATTGCAACCTCTCACTGGGTGGATGGGACACGGACGATGATCCAATGTGGGTACATGAAGTTCTCACCCTGAGACATATGGTGACCCATCCAGCGACAGAGGGGAACATAGGAAGCGCGACACCAAATCCGGCACGCGATGTCCCATTTTTCAACGCATCAGGCAGCAAACCCCGCACTGTCTCACGAGCACGGTCGAAGAAAGGGGCCGTTGATGTTCCATCCGATCCCAAGCCTGAACAGTCTGACTCAGGTGATGAACTTGCGAAGGCAGAGATCATCGAGGAGGTACAAGCACCCAAGACAAGACGAAAGGGACGCGCTGTCTCCACATCTAAGCCACCAGCCAAGGCTAAAACGACCGGCAAGAAGGCCCCAGTGAAGGCGTCCAAGTCGGCACTGGCAAACCTATCCAAGGCTGAAGTGGTAGCCTCAGAATCTGAAACAGACCCTATCATATCAGAAATAGAAAGTGTCCCATCGCAAGCAAAGGTCGACGCCCCTGCGAAAACGGACGATACTCCTGTACAACGAGTACGCATTCAGGACGATCTTCATAGCGAACAAAACTCGAGCGATGTAGAGGTAGGACAACCTTAGAAACACACCTCATCCTCCCCCGCGACCCGAGACCCCTCATGACAACGACACACATATGGTTATTGATGAGACGCCACAGCCATACGACCCACCCATTTCTAGCCCACCCCTACCTCCTGACATCACTTCCACCTTCTCAATCTCCCGAACTCACAACCATCCCTTCTCTCCAACCAGAAACGCTCACTCCTGAAGAGCGATGTCTTACGGTCGAGCAATGGATAAGACGAGAGATCGAAAATAGCTATGAGCAACTCATGCAGGACGGGAAGAAGCAAATATCATTATTCGCAGGGAGGGCAAGAGAAGTCCGGCAGATGATTGAAGCACTATGATTGAGTTATGTTGTCACATCCGTAGGATAGCTTTCAGAGTTGCCCATTATTTATTGAGGTATTACCCCCCAAGTCCGCAGTGAAAACCGCGTCAATGCATGCAATGATGCCTCATAAAACCGAAGTCCCGGCATTGAGGGCATGGTGGACATGTCCTAAAGTAACGGATCCTAGAGAACATCCATCTGATGAAAGCTCTATAGTAGAGCCTCTGTCGTACGTGTCCCCTAAAGGGCGATCTTGAACTCTTGCCTAATTCAGAATTTTCAGAATTGCCATCAAGGACAGGGGTTCGGGCAGATGAAAGTTCAACCAAAAGGCTAAGTTGACAAGTAGGAGCGATTAATGGCAGCTGGACTATTGACTCTTATTTCAGATGCTCGGACGAATCAACTTGAAACAAAGAGCGTGCATTGACACACTGCTAATAGGGAACCTCTGAAGACTATAACAAACTGATAGCGATCGCGTCCAAAGCTCGCGCTCATCACTCCGTCGTAAGCGCACTTCCCCGCCTTCAGCTCAGAGGGAGAGGTTGATGGGCGTGCAGCCGATGTTGATGAGGCCGCTCTACAGAACGTTGAGTATAATACGGATGACGAAAGCTGACTACGCACGTATGACTCGTTACTGCAGCAGACGGGCTGCTGAAGACAGTTAGCACCGTTTCCGGTGCCAATCACAGAGATTGGGCTGCAGCCGAGGCCGACGTCACCGAGGATGTCAATGAGGATAGGGATCTCCCCATACATCGTCGCGTTATTGTTGTACGCATCGACCTAATATCGATATAAATACGAGTTATAGAAATGGTGCGCCATAATATATGAAACTCACCGGCTGAGTCGACTGACAACATTGGATATTGCCGGTGTCGCACTGGCCGTTGGAGGCGCGCAAAGCGAGGGGCGTGGCGAGAGCTAGAACAGCAAGGGACGTGATAGACAAGATACGAACAAACATTTTTCAAGACTAGAGTTTGGTTTTGGGATGCTTTTGAAAGAGCGTTGAAGTTGGGTGATCAAGCTAAGGGGCGACTTGAACTGAAGAATTTTCGAGCAAACCGGCCAGCCTTTATACCTGCGAGCCTCGGGATCTCATCGCAATGACCGAACCCCGCCGTGTCGGCATCATGTAGTTGCACTCAATGCCGATGGTGTACAACCGTAGGCGCATCTTCTATGTTGCGACTGGAATCTTAGTGAATCACTTCTCATTGGTCGGCCATCACGTGATATCGACGGCCAGACTTCTTTATGATTTTTTCGACCCCATCAGACAGTTTTGCAATTCCCCGAGCTCTTCGAGTCCGCTCTACGGTTATGAGAGAAACCCGAGAGAGGTAGCGTCGACACCCATGCCAATACTCTGGAAAGAAATTCCAATATTGCGCTTGTACCGTATGTTTTTCTTTTTCACAATGGCCACTTCGGGGACTCGGAGACCACTCAAACTCGGTCATCTGTACTGTTTAACGCGGTGACTCGAACATACTACTGATTGACTCTCGCGACGTCTAGCTAGAGCATATATTGCCATACATTCTCTTCTTTGGTGATTTTTAACAGGTCCACATCCAGCCCAGTTTTGGAATTCTCCTCTCCGCTCCACGGCGTTGAAAGAAGCCCGAGGGGCGGTCTCTGTGACGCAAGACCCACATACCGCGCTTACATACTTACTTCGAAGGAGCGAAGCAGATACCAGTACTGTCTTCCTTCGATCAGGAAGACCCAGACGACTCGGTCAGTCTCCATCTAAAGGTGACCTCGCCCGACAAAATTTCAACGCACTGCAGAACAGGTACTGACTAAAGCTATTGACTGAGCTCCGCATCGGACCCGATTCTCTCATCCGTTACTATGGTCCAAGCGTATGCAGGCGTAGAGTTATGTGCGGTGATTAGAAATTCTTAACTTCAAATTATTACCATTTGACCCTTCTTGCCCAAGTCAGTCCTCTGAACCTCAGAACGTGCATTACTTGTGCGTGCTCCATCTCACTGTCTGTCATTTGTTCTTCCGAACTTTATACTAACTCCTTTCATGCGTCTGGGGGAGACCGGCAATGACTAGCCTACACCGCAACCTTGACCTGAGATCGCCCAATTTTTGTCTTTTGCGCATTCCTTCATGCAAAACCCTCTGCATGAAACATACAGTTGGTGCCTGGTCTATTACCGATAATGTATCTTTCGCCGACCTTGCGCCACTAGGTTGGCCTTCATTCCCGTTTATATTATGGCGTCAACTCCAAAACACTCTACTGGCTCTCGGTACAGCGACGAGACTCTGCAAATTAACCGATTGGTGCACGGCAAATTTATCGATTACTATATTATATAATCACTCTGGTTAATTTTGACTTCGTACGTGTCCCATACATACAAGAAGGTATACTTCCAACACGCTGATGAGTCTACTGCCAGTGCCACAGTCGAAGATGTCGAACTTATTCCTCCTTCGAACGTGATTTATTTGAGAGGTAAATTTATCCATTCTCTAGTGGGCTTTTGACACCTCGATGCGTTGTCAAGATTGGTTTGCAGTCAACCCAGCGACCCGTCCTCACCAAAAAAGAAATGAAGAACGTTCCATACAGTGGATGATTTTACTGATGAGATGCACTACGGACGACACCTCAGACGAAGCCTACGGTACAAGAACACCCCGCCGTGTCGTGTCACAGTGGATCACCTAGGCTAATGCTAGCTAGACGATGTTATGCAGGTGATGCAGAGAGTGAGGAAACATTTTTGAGTACATGACTCCAGCGATACTGTGTCATTTTGATATGAGTCGTTTCCACTTCGTACTTCGCCGTTGGTATTAATTATAATATGGCTGATAGTAAATCGAATCGATGGTCTATCTCAACACTGTGCTTTTTCTGGCCTGCGAAATCGTTACCTTGGCTAAGCAAACGTTGTCTAGGTACTCGAGACAACGTCGAACTGGCCCTTACCGGTTACCGGTTACATACATATACCCGGTCGACCTGGATTGGTAATGGTGCTTTGTACGTACTACTGCAGTGTACCCTGGATCAGTTGTCTAGCCAGCGACTTGAACTTTCAAATAAGCGGCTGTCCTGCTTAGACTTGGCTTCACTGTTCTCTAAAACATCCGAAGGCTGAAGTTGTGTTTCACTAATTATCTTGCGAGCGACTCGTCCGAGTCAGAGCACTCACCGAACCTGTAGAATCAGACGTCATGTCTCTCATCAGTGACCCAGGGTACGCCTGGTAAGGTCTGGCGGATCCCAATGGTGCACTCATACCTTTGATACACAGATATTTAGTTCACAGTCTAAGACTGTCCTACCTGCGCAACGTCGATGACCCTTATGGCGCGCGTATAATCTCCCTGAGCCCATCCTATACTTCAAACCCTTACATCCTCGAAGCCTCACTCGCCGATGTTCATCGTTGGCCAGAACTCGACTACCCCTCCAGTCCGCCTATATCAGACGATGAATCGGAGGCTCCTGATAAGTCCTCATCAGGTTTCCCTGGAGCCACCGGTCTTAAGCACCACCAAACAATCATGGGCAACAGATCGGGAGCGTTTGGTTTGAGAGTATCAGGTCGACGTGCTTCTACATCAAAGCGAGCCTCTCTCATCGCAAAGAGAGCCAGCATGCACAACGAAGGAGCAGATGCTCCCGCTGCTCTGCCGCGCGTCAACTTCATAAATGCTGCTAGCGACGTTGACCCGTGTCCAATCACTTCAGAACAGGCTGATGTTTCGCAACCTCTACCTGTACAACATCAACTCAGGAAAGACGAATCCCCTCCTGAGCTACCCCCGAAGGATGTTCCATTTGTGCCGAAAATTCAAAGGTGCGGCCGAGATGGAGGCCAGGCGCAGGGTACGAATGATGGCGCGTCGCGGCGTCCCAGCCTCCATGCCAAAAATTCCCTCCATGACGACACGTAGCCTCAATCCTGATCTCTCTTCATCAGATGATGAGGATGGGATGTTGGATGATGATAACGATGACGACTATGATTTGGTAGCCCCAGGAGACGACAATATGGATGAAGTTGATGAATTTGATCCGTACGGTGTTGTATATTTCATTAGTTGCAAAGCTCACCGCCTTATATATAGAGATTTCGCCGCCACTCGAGGCATGCACTCGGACAGCGCATCTGATGGGGTCTCCCTGCCCTCGGGGACTGCCTCAGCACTGTCTGGGTCTAATCTATCCACCCTTGGAACATCACCGTTCATTGTTCCATTCTCCCGAACACGCTCACGACTCAGCCCCGTGTCTGAATATCGTTCTACAGACAACACTCGCGAGGAGCGTCTTCCAACCCTCCAATCCAAGCCCGTCGAAACTTATCTCGAGATGATCAGTTCGGTGTCAAAGCCTGATCAGCGATCTGAACCACCACCCCCCAAACGTGAAACTCGCAGGAGAGGCGTTTCAATATCTCTACCCGTTATCGACGCACCGTCCGACATGACATTCACGCGCAAGCCTGTCGCGCCAGCGCGCCCGCATGCATCCGCTCTCACTGCCATCCTTGCTTCATCAGGCGGTCCCGCCAACCCATTCAGTGAACTGTACGGTGCCATATCTGGGCGGGGAGAGACGGCCTCAGTAGACGTCAAGGTTTACTTTCCCCATGCGACAGAACCTCGTGGTGAACATGTGACTCTGAACGTACGGAAAGATGCCACTATCGAGGAAGTCATCGGTTTTGCCTTATGGACTTACTGGGACGAGCGATGGTTGCCTGAACTGAATGCAGGTGTCAATGATGATGACCCAAAGCTTTCTGCAATAGGTTGGGTCATGCGCATTGCAGAGGATGACGGCGAGGTCGATGAGGACTTCCCGCGTATGTCCAGTTGGTCCTTTGCCATAGCAGAAGATTTAATCCATTTCCCTCACAGCACCCGACCGCACAGGCAAGATCTCAAAGTTTGGTTTCGATGCATTCGCTATACTAGCTGCTACCCCGCTGCAAAGTACGGCACCTTCTTCTTTCCTTAATCATCGCTAATCATGCTTCTCAGTACAACAAAATGAACAACTGGAGACCAAGATACAGCGACGGCCCTCGAGAGTCATGGCAGCGCCAAAGAAGCAGGATTCAGGACCTCCAGGCGGCTTGGCGCTGCCGTCTGTCTCCGGCCCTACGAGCGCGATGTTCGGCACAACTCCAATCTTATCATCTTCTTTGGGACCTTCGTCGAGCCATGGACCTCAGTTGTTCTTGCGTATTCGCGTTGCAGACTCCGCTGATGCAGTCCATATATCCACCACCATCCCTGTGTAAGTCGGATTTTCCCCCCTTGCCCTCTTTCATCCTTACCCCAGAGCACAGGTCAGCAGGTATGTACATGCAGGAGGTACTTGAAGTGGTTTGCCGGAAGCGTAAACTGGCAAACCTCAAGGACTATGCTTTGATCGTTAATGAACTCAACATGCTGGCGTACCTCGACCGGACGGTTGCTAGTCTTGGAGGTAGACGCGAGCTGACACTGGTCAAGAGATCCACCTTGCCCCAACTGGGCATCGAGCCCGAAAGCAGATCAGCACGCACTACTGACCCGAATGGTACTAGTAACCATCTCACGCTCAGAACAGCTGCTAAGTTTTGCTTTCTTTCTTGCTCCAGCTTCTATTTCCAAACGGATATCGGATGTCCCAGAGATGCAGCTAAGCGCTGCGGCCGACTACGCGACAGCATACAAGGTTCGCCATCCTTTCTGATGGATGTTCCTCACGGTGTTAATTTTCGATAAAGAGATACACCATTTACCGCAAAATGCCTATGCTAGCTCGCCAGGAACGTACTTTGGCCATTGATGGTGTTTATATCCATGTAAGATCCTCCATTATCACTAAAGCTCGGAAATGACGGTCTTCCTCCAGATCATGCCATCTACAAACAGGGCCAAAGCGGTCTTTGATAGTGGAAAGACAGTGTCGCACCATATCAAGAGCATCATCCAATGCCAACAGTCCGCGAAATCGTCGACCCTGTTCAAGATCATCGTGCAACGGGACAGCGGGAGCAAGCGCTACGACTTCGAGGCGGATACGCCGAAACTTGCGGGTGAGTTGAGGCATTCGTTAATGTTGTCTCGCCGAACTGATGTTGGCGTCAGGTGAGATTGTGCAGACCTTACGGATGCTGAAATCACATTTGGACCGATCCAGTACTGTCAACCGCTTGCGGCGCAGCAGACAGGTAGTATAAACAAAACATAGGTTCTTGTTTTGTATTACTGTATCATTGTAATCGTGAGACTCGATTCCCAGAGCTTCTTCCCTGCTGAGAATCCGTAGACCATGTATCAAAGCTGCAGGAGACGTTATTAACTGGCAAGTGAGTGCTGGGCGACAACTCCAGCTGAAAGTGCGCAATTACTAGGACAACGGGTTTTCTAGCGTGTTCATTGCACGAGATTCTAGGACAGTGTGACCTGTGATTTCTCCCTCTCCAACCAACATTGATTAGGATAGGGAGTGTTGAGTTCCGGAGTGCAAACCGGATCACTTGCCCCTGAACGTTTCATTCGTTGAACACACAATAATATGAAGCCCTCGAGACATTGTCTCAGTCGACACTACTAATTATGGGTCATTTTCTCAGAAGAGCGATCCATATTATTGAAGAGGCGGAAGTAGGTGTTCAGTAGTACGGTCCCTGACCAGTGACTCTCAAGCGCTTGGACAATGACAAGTATCTAAATGCTGAGCTTGCTGGTTATTTGGGTTGACTGATATCTCGAAATATTTGCAGTTGATGCCTTCTGAACGTCGCACGTAATATGTATTACACCACACATGGAGACGACGCAAAGAATCCCATCAGAGTTCAAACTATGATAGGCAATTCGCATACTTATTCTCCACCATAAGGGCCAACAACTATCAGGCGAGATAAACGGACTATAGATTTAGTGGAGATGAAGCAACAATCTCTTGAATGCGCACTTAAGCTCCACTTCAAGAAAATTCTTTGGCGCTTGAGGAAGTTTATAGGCTGTGTTTATGCATGAATAGGCACTAACCTTCAAATCGGCGAATCGTACGATGCAGTAGTCAAAAAAGTAACACTTGCAACTTTATGAGTCCACGATATGAGAGCGCCATTGTAGTTTGCGGTCTTCGGTTTTCGTCGGTGCTAGGTTGGTTGCACCGACGCTGGTCCGTACATAGTAGCTGGTATGAAGGTTGGACTTCGCGAAGAAGTAACTAGAGCACAGCATCAAACAATGGCAACGCATAAATGGGCTGGCTTCAGGGAGGCCAATTAGCTTCAAATCCACCCCGCTGTGTACATACGTACCAACATTACCAGTCAACCTCGACACAAGATGTTTAAACGTATCGTGGCACTTTTATCCTTGGCGATCCTCGTCGTGGCTGGTGACTCGCAGTGCGACACAGGAACGATTATGTGCTGCAACCCAAAATCCACGGTACATCACCAAGATATTGTTTGGCGAAATGATTGCTCACTTTCATTCAACAGTCCTCCGAGGCAGCAGAATATTTTGGAATCGTTGGGCGCCGGGCAACGAACGAGTGCACTGGGGTCAGCATTGTGGGCACCTCCCAAAGCTGCAGTGCAAACCAGGAACCTCTATGCTGCGAGGAAGTCAAAACCGTGAGTCAGCAGTCTTGTCAAAGAATATTCAAATTTGACTATTCATTCAGGATGGTCTGGTCAATCTCAGTTGTTCACCTATCAACGTCAATGCGTAATCACCGAGGGTATTGTATGTCAGAGTGTGGGAGAAGGATAGACTCCCGCAATTGATTGAGTCCGCAACATAGACAGATCCGAGCTTGGGTATAGAAACATTGCACTATTGGATGTCATTTAGATCTCGGCCTGGGCTCTGAACAGTACTCACCGACTCAGCAATGCATATAGAATCAGATTCAAGTTTAGACAACCGACTCCGGAGACGAGGCAACCAGAATCTTTTGACACCCAAGGCGGATGACTTGAGCGGTCATTTGAGAAAGAAAAATTAGGATGAAAAGCACTCCTAGGATCTCATGGGGATGTGTTTGGGTAACGAATAAGACAGTACTAGTATTAAGGTCAGGACTCAGTATGGAGTCTAGACCATAGCGTAATATGAATGAGGTCAGGATCCGAGACCCGGGCATGAATACGAACGCGGTCACGTGATGGTCGCGTCTTCTTCAGAATCTAGACTCTCGGGGCGTTTATGTATCGCGCAGAAAATTAAGTCATCGCTTGCTACTTCTCAACATGATTGCCAGCATCCTCACACTCTTCTTTAGTCATTGCTCTGGCAGTCTCAGCAGTACAACACAGATGATATCGTCTGTTGCAGCAGTACATGCAAGCCCTTTTAATGCGAGGACTATTATGTCAGTGATACTCACTTAAAACCCAAAAGCTCAGCACGGCGAGGCTCGTCGAGTTATTTGCGTTGTGTAAAGACCGCAGGCTCAGGCTTGAGGTAACTACGCTTAACGCGGAATCATTACCCGCTTAAGCTCGTCAATTATTTATACCATACGGCCTTAACATGGCAGCAATTGACAATCCCAAATTCCAACCGTCGTGTCCTATTGGTAGGCCTTTCAGTCAAGGCGTACACGGTGAGGAAGTGATCATTCACAGAGTGTTATATCTATGTCACATAGTACAATCGCATGGCTGAGCGGAAGTTATGATCAATGACAAGAATTTTACCCGAGCACGCAGGGCTGCGCCGACCCGAACAATCAGGATAAATTTTGACACTAACGAGAACGAGTGCCCAATCAGGACTCATGCGGAACAACTATTCCATCATTGAAGACCAGTACGAAACACAGAATGGCAGCGACGTCCGCACTCGCCGGCCCATCAGAATCCAGAAGAGTCTTTGACGGAACTCCTGGCCAGTTATGAGGAGATTGAAAGGCACTTGAAGCAAAGATGCAACTCCGTACGGAAGGATATCGTTGCATGTCGTGTTCACTAGCGCAAATGGATCGATCAAATTTCGAAGGCGACAATGGAAAATCTTACCTCTGAAATTCTGGTAGGATTCCGTAAACCATGACGGAGAACACATAAAAGCAAGGCAGAAATTTCAAAGGGCTCCCAACTGCCCACTCACTCCTACATTTTCTCATTTAGTTTCTCTTATCAAAAATGATCTTCAGCATCTTCGCCCTCCTTCCGTTTGCTCTCTTCGCTGCTGCTCAAAGTCAGTGCGACACCGGTACCATCCAGTGCTGTGAAAAAGACTCCATGGTAAGCTCGGTCCAATGAGAAGTATACAATGATGTCCTAATTGAAAATTCTGTAGTACTCGCAAACGGAGCCTAACCTAACCGAGCTCGGCTTGGTTGACGTCGCTGCAGTAGTAGACGCATTTGTGGGTCTATCGTGCTCTGGCATCAACGTCGTCGGTACCTCCACTGGCTGTACAGCAAACCAGGAGCCCGTGTGCTGCGAGAATGAGAAATACGTGAGTACCAAATGCATGAGTTTAGGATTTAACTGACACACCATCTCTAGAACGGTGCCGTCAGCATTGGCTGCACTCCCATCAACGTTGTCCTTTAAACACGATTTTAATGTAGGGGCGGAGCTTACGAGTTCTCTGGGTTTTGTGGGACACTACCTTATTTCGAAGAATATTTGGCTCGTCACTATACGCTCCTTGTTTGTGAACCCATCAGCATAAGTATCATGATACCTGCCTCCCAATGAAACTGTTGCTGTCTTCTGATTAAAATGTTCAACGGCACATGTATTTGGGGTAGTCGATGTCTGAGAAAAGTACTCGTGATTGTTGTACACAATGCGAACTTGCGAAGACCACTATTCGACGTCCATTTCATTGATGTAATCATGTGTTAATTTTGCCTAGACATTTACGCTAAATTTGAATGCGATTGAATATTTGTTACTTACATAGGTGGAATTGTCTGTAAATGAATTTTGACCTTGAGCGTAAGTACTCAGAACTCGTTTCAGCCTGAGGTGTACCGTGTGCTTCATTGCAAACAGATAATTTTTCCGAAGGAGCAACAATGAATTGTGCAAAAGTGAGCCGGCCGAAAGCACCAGAACCCCCGAAACATACGATAGATAGCTTGACGAGAAATGTCCGACATAGGGTCTATGACTCCAAAGGACCAAACTCTGAAGCAAAAAAAAGTGAGTCGAAGTGAGCTGCAGTTCCAACATCATTCAGAGTGAACGCGACGCAGTGAAATGAACCTCGGATCCCAGAATTATGGGAGCCGCAAAACGCTGCATCGAGGTAAGGCTAGATGAGATGGTTAGTGACAAAAGTAGTGAAAAGGCGTTCGCGTGGGCATCAGTGTAGGCGTCCGTGCCTACGAAAGTGCGGGAATCCACATCGCATAGTAGCAGGTGCGGCCTGTTGGAAAGGACAACCACCCTCTCGCTTGCCGCTGGCAAAGAGTGTCATATGATTGTGTAGGCGATTCTTCCCGTTATCAAGTTCTCTGGTGAAAAACCTAACAAGAGTCACAACGGTGAAATTCTTACACGCATAAGCTTGAGAGAGCAATGCTACAGCGCCTTCGAGTGCTCTCTACTCATGGCCGGCTTCCCTGCCGGAGACTTGTATTCATTGTGTGCAGATGCACACAAGGATCTGAACTATCAGAGCTCACCGGAGTTGTGGCATCAAAGAAAATCCGTAAGGAGGCAGGGTGCAGACAGGGCGCCAGAGCTTTCTGGAGTGTAGCTTCCATGGTAGAGAAGCTACGTGCTGCACAGCCGCTGCACGAAGTCCTTATTCTAACCCTTGTGATCATAGGCTCGAGACTTGTGAATCTGTGACTATAGTCGTCGAGGGTGTAATCACCGAAGCCATCAAGTCATGACCTCCCTGACATTACGAAGGCGCTAACCATGCACACGCCTCAGATGTTTGTCAAGTGGTGACAAATCTATATCATATGTAGGACGAAACTAGATGAATTTTAAGTTTAATGGCAGAGCAACCCATGACCTGGTGCGCACCAATAAAAGATCCTCAACGGGATCAACGAGCCCGACATATCACTTCCCCATCTAGATTTAACTGCAAAGCCTCTCGCGCCTCCAGCCATTCGTGCTCCTTGCTTTTTGTGCGCACCACTGCAATTTCACCCATACCCAGTGGTTTAATCGTCTGCGCACGACGCCCGGAGCAAATTCGTCGCAACTCCCCAATGTCCATGAAAATACGTCTACTGGGTCTACTAATGAGCTCCATATCCGAAAGGACAGGCCGGTCGTCGCGGTATTTAAGCTCGGCCCATATACGACGCTGGGCTTCGCCGACGCGGAGGAAGTCAGTGGGAGAGGGTGACTCAATGGTTCCGCGCGTGACATTGGAGATGAAGCCGGTCCGTAGGAGTATGCTGAGGATCCCGAGGTTTTGCGTTGTGTGGTCCACTGCTATTTTGTTGTGTCGAGCCCGAAAGGCATTCTGGACGCGAGCGCATAGGTCGTATGGTAGTGGCATTGCAGCTACATCAGATAGGTCAGTAGAATATATGTGAAACACAATTGAACGCACGAGACACTTAAGTATTACACCTTGGTTGGTTGCGGATGCAAGCAATGAACTAAAAGCACTCAAGAAGTGAGGGATTAGGTAATAATCACGGACAATCAGTCAACCAATGAAAATCGTCAAACGTTAATCAAACTCTGGACTCTCAATTCAAACGAGGTCCGTGACAACTACCCAACATTTAATGCTAACATGGACTCTTGAATATGAACAATTTACAGGAATTCCATGCCAATACCAACTTGGAAGCCCCTTCGCACACCATCGCTCTTACTTGCAACAAGCGGCACCCCAAAGTTCACCTCTACTCTCACAGGATCGAAGCGGTATATGAGGCCAACTCCAGCAGATATCGAGGGTTTTCTTAGACATCCTATTAAATTATCGGTCAGTACTTTCGCTATGATAGGGGAAGAACAAAAGTACAGTCAGTATCTTTCTAGAGGGGCAAGGATCGGCTATCACGCACTTTCGTCCATTGCATCCAACCTCCCAGCATTCACAAAGATATGTGACTTGATGGGCCAATGCGGTTTCCGCGGAATATCGGACACTAAAGAGACGCCTGTCGACCAGTAAATGTCACCGCCGAGTGAATCGACTAGCGGGGTCAGATCAAAGAAGGCCATTTCCACGTGAAAATTGAGAAATACCTCCATCTCGAGGACCCATACTGTTTGCCCTAAATGACCTTACACTGAGAGGTCCACCGAGCTGGAACCTATCAGTAAAATGGCTAGGGCCGGTAAGAGCCTTTAAAAAGCCAGACCGTGCAACCAATGAGAGGCTCTACATGGTCAACATGAAGTTATGTCATACCCATCCAAAATAGCATGAGTCTCACCATTCCTGGAACGAGGCGCCGGGAAATTTGGCTTTCAACCTCGGCCTTGTAAAATGACACGTCCCCTGACAGTCCAGCTAGTTCTTGAAAAAGTTTGGCATAGTAGCCACGCGACGCTGCGAGCTTGTCATCTCTGGTATCTTTTGTCCATGAATGAGAGATCGATGACTTGATGTTTTGACCAGCTTGTTCGCGAATACTGCATGATCCTTAAATACAGACCCAATGATATGACGCATCCATCCTGACCTGACTGACGCACTTGGTGCTAAATTATTGATGTGCCTTAGAACAGCCTGATATGCGACTTCATGGACACCATGAGCTCCCCAGTTGCTCTTTAGGAGGACAGGTTCAATATGGTTGATATTTTACATGAGAAATAATAAGACTTACATTTATTGCAACCTTTAAGCCGTGTGAAATCTCCGAACAACTTGCAAAAGATGAGAGATCTCGCTCCTGACTGAACAACGAAAGTTGCCCCATTGTGCGTAAAGATGGAGAAAGAGGAAGAGAGAGAAGCCCGTGGAAAGAGCGACGCGTTTTTGTTCCTGCAGAGTAATGTCCTTCCAGGAACTCAGCTCCACCAAATATGTTGCGCACTCTGCCCGTGACACTCTGTGATGGTAAAGCATGAAGGTGTCATATCGTTACTAGTAAAGACACGATGCTCACAACGCTACCCTCATTATTGCCGAATTCCGTGGCAGTTTTCAAGTAGAACCTGCCTTTTTCACGTGTGGTGACAACAATATCGACGTCTCCTTCCCTGGCAAGGTGATCTCGGCTCCTCTGAATTTTTGCGTCGACAGAGTGAAACAGGTCCGTCTCTTGCAGAATGTGGCTGATGCCCCTTGCGGTATACAGCGCTCCTTGCAGGTTGTTCGACTTGCTCGCCCGGTCGTCTGTATGCCGCGCAAGCCAGGGCTGGATTAACCAGCCTAAGAAAGACTTCCTGGTATTGTTGGCACCATCTACACGGACTGAAGTGACTGATAGTGATGTGTCAAGATTTTGGTTGACCTGTTATAGAGCCGTTCGGAGGTGATGCGGATGCGGACGAAGGCGTCACTCACAAGCTCTGCAAGGTGGAAAACAGCAGACTCATACTCTCCACGAAGCTTTCGTTCGAGGCGAGCTTCTTGCCATTTCTTGAGTTTTTCAAGATCGTCTTCCTTGGGCTCATGAGGGTGCGCAGTGCGCTGCAGCGGAGAATGCAAGCCCTCCGACATTCAAGAAAGACAATTATTTCTCTTAATTATTTTTACAACCTGTTTTCATTCCAACTCCGACATATGCTATGTGATAACATTTAGTGCTCATTAATGCATCGGTCACGACTCACGACTCCCTACCAGACCCAGCGCCGCTCGCCTGTGCATACTACATGCGTCGTATGGCGCAGAGGAAATGGACTATGAATCAGTGCCCGGGCGCTAGGTCGAGTAAGTACGATTGCAAGGTTCGCAGGTGGAACGCGAATAAGTGCTGTGAGCGCTTCAGCTTTCAGCCTTTAGCGCACCGACTAGTGCATTACAATTTGATTGATAGGGCATTTTAAATAAAGCGGGAGCCTACGGGAGCGGTTTGGTTTAGAACTGAGAGTCTCCCCATGTCTGTGCACCCAGGCTCTCTTCCCTGTGACCAAGCGTTGCTTGCTCAGCTTGCGGAATCTATGGGGCATGACTTCGAGGAGCAAACACAGAAACGGCTCTTAAACAGGATCGATCGCGAGAATGATCCAACACAAACTGCAAACGGAGTAGCTCCACAGCCCAGCATCTCCTTCGCATCCCAAGCACCAGTCATAATGGCCAATTTGCCAACAGAGAATACTCCTCTACTGTCAACTCCGATTTCTCGCATAAACTCGGAAGAGGGTGTGCCGCACTGTTTGAATGGAGTGGACGGTCCCAGTACCTGGGTGATATTCCAGGAGGAACTTGGTGTCCTCATGAAATATGCCCTTCCCATTTATACGTTTGTACAGATCGCAGCCTCCAATGTAACTTTCACTCATCATCGGACATTGCAGAACTCACCTGTTTGAGTATAGTTTCAATATCGCTTCCGTAGTGGCGATCGGGCACATTTCCACGACAGCGCTTGCTGCCGCAACATTAGCTTTCATGACCGCGAGTGTATCGGGCTACGCAATCGTCCAAGGTCTAGTATCTGCTCTTGACACACTCCTCCCTGCAGCATGGACATCTAGTCATCCACAATTAGTCGGCTTATGGAGCCAACGCATGCGTAAATAACATTCATATGCATGCCTCTACTTCTAATCCTTCCCGCAGTTGTTGTGACAGCCGCAACCCTTATCGTATGTACATCACTTTTCCTATCAATCTCTTACTGATATAAGTTCAGCCTGTCTTTATGATTTGGTTCAACGTTGAATCCATTTTACTCCTGCTCAGGCAGGATCCTGAGGTTTCGCGCCTAGCTGCTGTCTACTTAAAATGGTCGTCTTTTGGGCTTCCAGCATATTCTTTCAACTGCATTTCACGGTATGACAGTATGTATACTATCAGCATACTTGATACTGACTTTCTGAGGATCACAGCCGCTACTTTCAATCGCAAGGTAATGAATGGTACATTACTAGGAAGTTTACATACTGATTGTCGGTTGCTTTTTGAGGACACTTCGCTGTGCCGACTAAGATCATCCTGGTCGTGGCGCCGATCAATGCGCTTTTGAATTACGTTCTTGGTGATAGTCTTGTGTGTGTTGCGTTTCAATGGGAAGCTCAGACAGCTTTCTAGTGTGGGGTCCTGATCCCATCAGGATTGGTTTTATTGGAGCTCCAATCGCGACTTCCATATCTTTCAATCTGATCTCGATTTCATCAGTAGTATATGGCTTTTTTTATATCGAGAGGACTGCCTGGTGTCCCATATCAGTACGGAGCTTTACTAGCTTGGGCTGTCTTGTCAAGCTGGGACTCGCTGGCGTTGGCCAGACTGCATCTGAATGGTGGTCGTGGGAGCTTAATAACTGTGCGTATATTGGTATGCAACTTAACAATTTAGATGCTGATATGCGTTTTGACAGTGGCCGCCTAGTTTGTATGTGACCACATGTATGAAGGGTCAAACTTTCTAACGTCCATCCATAGCCTCGGGCCTACTGCCCTAGCTGCCCAATCTATTCTTCTTATCTCAAGCACCTGTACATTTCAAGCTCCCTTCGCGCTCTCCTTGGCTACGTCTGTGCGGTATGTTGTGTCACATCCAACTGATGTCTCAGCTGATGTCTAGTAGGATTGGGAATCTTCTGGGCGAGAAGCAGGCGAGGCGCGCTGGTATCTCTGCACACGCCGCAATTATTCTTGCAGTTGGGATATCTGTAGTATGGAGGTACATGTGCGCTAGTTTCAGGTCAAGCAGTGCTAACATACAGACAAACTTTTCAGCACCATGTTTATATCATTTAGGCAGTCGTGGGCGTATATTGTCAATGATGACCCCAGTAGGATTTCAGTGTGATGTGCGCTCCGCTGCTCATCCGGTCTCAGAGGTGGTAGCGCTGGTGGCTTCGATTCTTCCACTTGTTGCCACGTATCAGGTCTTCGATGGGATCGCCGCCGTTACTGGTGGTGTTTTGCGCGCGCAGGGCAAACAGGTCAGTGCTAGGTTGTTTCGTCACACTTCTTGATCTAATTTCCTCATAGTTTATAGGCGCACTTCTCAATATCAGGTAAGGTCTACACGCACCAGCCATAATTTCACCATGACATCTCTCTTGCAGTGGTTACTACGGCATTGGCATTCCTTTTGGTGTTTGGTTGGCTTTTAAGATGGACATAGGCTTAGTGGGATTATGGGTGGGAATCACAGCTGCCCTCGTTTATTGCTCTGCCTGGGGCACCTATCTGTGCATTACAACCGACTGGCAGAAAGAGGTGAGGAAAGCTTTGGATAGACTTGCTGTTGACAGCAAGAACCAGGCGGAAGAGAATGGATCATCCCAATTCTAATGTTCTTCTGGGATTTTTGTAGTTTAAGGATAAATTTTATCAATATCTGATGCCCACCACCAACAACGTCGCGACAGGAAACTAACCAGTTACCACTGGTGTACCAGATTATCACAATGATGAATGTGAGTACTTTATAAAAACAAACACCCGCCGGACGGTCAGACTATGGCCAGTGCTGTCCAAGAGCTCTGTATTTTATACCTGTCTGCTGACGCGCACGACTGACTACATTCCAACAAGGTTGTTAAGTCTTGTAAGCCACCACCATGCGAACAGGTGCATGAAAGCTGAGGTTGGATATGCCAGAAGTCGACATGTTACCGATTTCACCGTCTTCAAGTAAGTGTAACCCACGATAAATTAATCGTATTCTCCTAAGGGTGAGGAATGAGCACGTGGTTAGAATGTAGTCTATGCCCATTCCGAGCAAGGAAGACTCACGCCTTCTTTCTTTTCCCCGTCTCATCTCTCGTCTCTTATTTTCAGCGCTAGTCATCGTCGTTGCTCAATAGACTCGCGCTTGAGCTCCCTGTTTCAAAACAGTAATATAAAACAACTTCAATTCCCTTTCATCAAGAAATGGATAGACTTTTTTCAGATCCTAGTCTGTTAGTATGCCCGGATTTCATGAGCGCTCGGTATCAGGCTACACGCGCGGCCATGATAACAGCCAATGTTACCGAAGTTCAAGCAGCTGAAACTCTACGCAACACCTGGGTATTGACCAATGAAGACCTATGCCTTCAATGGCGAGAACAAGTAGCAGAGGACGAACGTTTAAGCGCTGAACGCAAGCGGGCAGCTGACGAGGAAGCCGAACGTGAAAGACTCGCTCTTCAACTTGAGGAAAATACTGCACGAGCAGATGAGAAAAAGAAGAACTGCTCCAAGCACTCTACGATCATTCTGAGGCCCCGTCCTTTCGCAAACGACGAAGAGGCTTTGGTATCAGAGTTTGCCTTGCGAAAGATAGACAGCGGGAAATATGTTGAGCTCTATTATTGGACAAATCAAGGATTAGATGATGCGTTAACCAATTATCGTACTCGAGATGATGACAGTATGGTCCCATCCATTGGGGAAGACGGTTCCACAGTGTGGGTTAGCGCAGCAACCTCGAAGCCAGCAGCAGGAGTCATTGCAGATAGAGACCTCTCCCCAGTTGACTTTGCTCAGGCCATTCTGCGTATAATGGCAGCTATTGAAGAACGCGATTGGACTAAGCAACGTGTTTTGATGCTTGTGCAGTTTTGGGGCGCCATCATGCTTCATCGATACTGGAATTCCAATGATTTGTTAGCCAGACGGGCGATTTTGCTCTATCAAGAAGAGCAACGACGCGCTTGGCATAGTGCCATTCTCTCTTCCAATGGCGCTTGGGATATCTCTATCATAGATGAACCCACCCTCGTACGGACCTTTGAACGAGTCTATCGAGCCTCGCTCATACGCACGACAAATGTGGCACCTGATGTTCCGGTTCGTATTTAATGCTATCAAATCACGACCTCTACTGACTTATCTTCTCCTTTTCATCAATCTCCCTCTGGGGCCACATCTACATTTGCGATTGTGTTTGTATCTGCGTCTGCGTTGCGTCTGCATTTGCGTTTGCGTTTCCCTTTGCGTTTGCGCTTGCATCAATTGGGACTATCCTTTCTGCGTCACATCTGTTACACACAAACCCAGAGCAGCAGCTCCGACTCGCGAGGTAGACAAAGTTCTAACCGTCACTCGAGACGTTCGAGGCGTTCAGTTTCTCCACCAGCTCAGAGACGTTCTGTTTCCCCGGGAGCGGGCAGGAGGACCAGTGGTTCGCGCAACTCCAAGCAGGCATCACAGAGGCAGGGTTTTCAAGACGGCGCACACAGCACTCGCTCCTCAGCAGTGTGCGCAGTCTGTCTGGGGAGCCACGCTCACAGCTTCATCGAATGCACTGCCGAACGCTTGTGGGACAGCAAGTATCAGTCCATTGCCACCCGCACCAACAAATCACTTATCTTGCGAGGATCCGACAAGGCTCTATGTGTCGACTGGCAGCGAGCCCGTGGTTGTGGCAGCCACGCGCACAACGAGCGGCACATCTGCTCTGGTTGTCTCGCCACATCTCATGGCGCCCAGAACTGCTCTCGAGCACAGACGTCTTCACCCAGTGTCACCGTATAATGTGGCAGTCTGGGAGGACAAGCTTTGTACATACGATCTTCTCCTTGCATATCCCAACCTGCTACGTGGCTTACAGTCCGGTTTTAATATCAATCTTCCCGTTATCACGCACACTCAATCCCCACCTAATAGTCCTTCCCTTATCACATTCCGTGATGCTTTTCAACAGATTCTCACTCGAGAACTCACTACCGGACGTTACATTGGACCATTCTCTCACGTTGAACTACTCTCTTTGCTCGGTCCCTACCAATCCTCTCCCATATCTATCATACCCAAGCCAGGGAAAGCGGGAAAATTCCGCGTCATCCAAAACTTCTCCTTTCCTTTGCTACCCTCGCCAGCTTATCCTAACGCATCGATCAACTCAAGTGTTGACTCAAATGACTTTCCATGCACATGGGGCACCTTTGATACTATATGTACTATCATTCGTTCTCTTCCTCCTGGATCACAAGCTGCAACGCGTGATGTTGCTGAGGCTTATCGCACCATCCCACTACACAGTTCTCAATGGCCGGCGGCAGTTGTTCGCCTACCTGACGGCGACCTTTGCGTCAACACTTGCATTTCGTTCGGGATGGGGCCCTCTGCGGGAACTTATGGCCACGTCACAGATGCGGGAGTTGACTTGCTGCGAGCGGAGGGTCTTGGACCATTGGCTAAGTGGGTGGATGATCACCTTTTCTTTCGCATACTACGCGAGTTCATGGAGGAGTATAACAGACTTCGTAAAGAAGTGCAGGTGGCATTGGCAGCAGGAGGGAGCAGACAGTCAGGTGGGCGTTTGTGGCACAAAGGTCAAACCTTTGATGATGAAACCTTTGACGTCTATGCAGAAGATTGTCGGTTCCAACTTCGCGACTTGTCTCAGTCCTCACCGCGCGCGATCATCGACGAAAAATTCACTTTCGCATTCACTGACATCGATCGAGTCTCCCAGCCATTGGGCATTCCCTGGGAGCCGTCCAAAGATACAGCCTTCGCCTATGAAGCCCTATTTCTCGGCTTACTGTGGGATCTTCCCAAGCTCTCAGTTGAGTTATCGCTCGCGAAGAAAGGGAAATACCTCGCGGCGATTGAGGAATGGCGCTCGCATCCAACGCATGTCTTATTGGACGTGCAAAAGCTATACGGTAAACTTTTGCACGCGTCCCTGGTCGTCCGAATGGGACGTTCTTACCTCACCTCACTGGAGACCATGCTTGGAATCTGCCACAGTCGTCCTTTCGTGCCGCACCACTCAGTCCGACATCTCAACGACGACCTCAACTGGTGGAGTCTTAAACTCACCGAATCTTTCGTCGGAAAGACCATATCCCAGCCTTGTACCCTTGTCGACATTCGTGCCTTCTCCGACGCAAGTTCAACCATCGGGATCGCAATTGTTATCAATGGGTATTGGCGTGCATGGACCCTTCGGCCAGGATGGCAAACACTCAATGGCCAGTGAGACATCGGTTGGGCCGAAGGTGTCGGCTTTGACTTACTCACACTCGCCATTCTCGATGCTCGCCGGGAGCAGCCTTTCAACCACTTCCGCGTCTTCTGTGACAATCAGGGCATTGTCAATGGCTGGAGAAATGGGAGGAGTCGCAACTGGGCCACCAACCTCATCTTTTGCAGGATCTATGACCGTCTTGAACGCATCTCCCCCAATGTCTCGTTTCACCTCTGTTATGTCCCTAGCGCCGTCAATCCTGCAGACGGGCCTTCCAGGGGAGTGTTTCCCCCCAGGCACCTCCTCCTTCCTCTGCTCGTCCTCCCAGGCAACCTCTCCACATTCCTCGTTGATGCGGATCTCTCCCCCAGACGTTCAAACACCATCGTCAACGGAGTCTCTCTCAATCGGGAGGCAGGTGTTGATGAACTGGTTGACGAGGCGGATGACGGAGAGTGGGGAAACCAGCTCCTTGAGCTCCACGACACCTGGCGTGACTAGCACGTCCCGTTTCTGCAGCGTCACCCCCTTGATACTACCATCCCCTGCTGCACAACCTCGCTCATATCGGTCTGCTCTGACACCACGAGCATCTCCACTCCGTCCACATTGTCTTGCGAGAGAACATCTTCTGTTGTGGGTACCGGGAATAGTGAGATCTCGCCTTGATCACACAGGAGCGCAAGTTGCGGTGACGGATAGTGACCTGGATCGCATTCTGGTGGTCATAGCTCATTCCCATGCTCTCAGTACACGGGAGACGTACGGCTCGGGGCTCTTAGTATTCCACGTCTTTTGTGATGAGCAGAACATACCCGAACATCAACGCTGCCCCGCATCATCAGTCGTAGTACTGGCGTTCATAGCGTCATGTGCTGGAATGTACTCGGGTAAGACTCTTGAGAACTACCTATATGCCATACGCGCCTGGCATCTACTTCATGGACAAGAGTGGCTTGTCAATCGCGATCAGGTATCTGGTGCGTTAGAAGGAGCCAAACGCCTCGCACCCAAGTCTTCGACTCGTCCGAAGAGAACGCCATTCACAGTGGACCTCATCGGTGCCTTGCATTCCGCCCTTGACCTTACCAATCCTCTACATGCAGCAGTATACGCGTGCCTAACGACTTCCTTCTTTACCATCGCACGCACTGGAGAATTCACGGTACCAACTCTGCGAGGCTTCGACCCTAACATCCACGTCAAAGTGGGTGACATGCGAGGCGAAGAGGACCGACAGGGACTTCGCGTCACGGTGTTTCGTCTTCCACGAACCAAAGTCGCTATAGCAGGGGAGGATGTCTTTTGGGCATCACAATCTGGCGTTGTAGACCCTCGCACTGCCCTCCTCAATCATTTTGCAGTCAATAAGCCTGCTCCTGCGGATCCACTGTTCAGTTGGAGGCACCACTCGGGACTTCGCCCTTTAACGAAGACTCAGTTCATGAAGTGTCTTCAAGAGGCAAACAATCGTTTGAATGGAGAATCGTTGAAGGCACACGGCATACGAATCGGAGGGACACTAGAGTACTTACTGCGTGGGGTTCCTTTTGAAACGGTGAAAACCATGGGGCGCTGGCAAAGTGATGCCTTCCTGGTATATCTTCGCAAACACGCAGTGATACTAGCACCCTATCTGCAGGACCACCCGGTTCTAGAACCTTTCATGCGCTACGCGCTTCCTTGATTAATTTGTAAGTGTCGCGCACCTCCTTAGGATTTGGGGCCGAGCTAATGCTAGATGCGTCGTCTCGCTCCTTTTGATTTTAGGGTATCTCAGCTCGCTCTCGCCCGGTTTTCCCAAGGAGGTACAAGGCTTGTTTCGGTCGAAAAACCCTGCGGGTTTTTACCCAAACACTCATTTAATTTCTATTCAATATCTTAAATGTTTCACTCTTTTGTTGCTCGATCTTTGTCTGTCGTTAATCCGTTTGCAATTCAGTCTTCTCTCGAGGTCAAAGCATAGACCTTCATCTGTCGACCATTGGAGGGGGATCCTGTCGGTGGGACCATGCACACTTCCCGCCGCCACAAAATGCCAGCACCGCCCACACGAACTGTCTACCTTTCGTCAGCGCTCTTTTAGTGTCTGTCTTTGTTTCATTTTCAATCCATGTAAATCTTTTCGTCCGCTAGAGCAGGTTTTTGTAGATCATCTCCCCGTGGTAGACTGATCTTAGAGGACGCGAATAACTCTACGGCGGTGAAATCAACGCATTTGTCAACCTTGGAAACATCGGAGGTAAATACTCAGTTGTATCATTGTCGCCCAGATATTCACTGGCTTTTGAGCTGCAGTGTCAGTAGCACATAGTAGTTCTGGGTGGCATGAACGAATGTAGGTATGGAGAAGCGTGCTCTGTCAACATTTAGAATTCGCGTCAATATGACCAGTCAACAATATATTCATATGGTCGGACTTGCTATCTAAACCGTCCCTGGAATACAAATATTTGTGCCTTGGAAAGTGATGTTCATGAAGCTGGACGACAGAATAGCGCCGGTTTGCGCAGTAAAGCGTAGGTGTGAATGCATGATGGGCGCATGAACGATGGGTAGTAGATGACGTGTAAGACAATTCGTGACAAAACGTGTGTTTATATGTCCATAGAGTCTTGTAAACCGACAACTAGTTGAAGATTCCTTACAGCGCGCCGCTGGACCAGACTGTCACACTAGGTCAGCGTTCGAAACTATATTGGAGCAACACATCACGCACCGTTGAAATACATCAAGTGGGCTGTCGTGACCTGTAGAACCACCAGAAAGTTCCGGGAGCTCTGTGATAGCCTTGTTGGGTATCCAACAGCTCAAGGGACTGGTTCCCTCCTCGTAGCTTGCGTGAGACACATACAGCAATAACCCATCGGAATCCACGCGCGCAATAACGGATGTGGTAGATCGTGAGGTCACTGAATCATGAGTGCCATCGACGGCCATATCATGCGAAATGAATTCTGGTAGTGAGACAAGCACAGGGATATCAACACTAATTTCTCGTGTTGATCGTGCCATAGGGATGACAGACGAAGAGAGGGAAGTCAATGTCGTGTCAGTGTGGTATGGTATTGGAACAAAAGACGTTGGATATGGAAAGCGGTAGCGGTCACGCTCCGAAGTAGGCATATGTGAAAGTGGCTCGGCATTTTGAGATGAATTGTCCGCGGTCGCATGAGGGGCTGTAAATGAAAAATTTCCAGACGGTAAAGGGGGCTTTGGAAGTTCTGCTAAGCGAGTATCTCTCCACCAGAACCTTCGTATAGAATGTCAGTAAGCAGATCATTCACAGGCAATGCATGCCCACCTGAAAGGAGTCTCACAATCGCCAACATCTTGACCCTTCCACTTGAGAACATCCAGGACATGAATGATGCCGTTGTCTCTCCAGTTGACATCAAGAATACAATCGAGCACTGTAAGAGGTGGGAGGGAGGATGGAAATCTAGGAAGGAGCATCTTGCCCAGTACACGAGATCGAAGAGTTGTATTTGGCGCTATCAGAATATGATTAGTTGAAAGGTTCTTCCAAGAAGCTATTGCATACATATGCCGACTATTCCGGCTGACTGATGAGTAACAGCCAAGCATCGTTTCCCAGTAGGAACAGGTGCCACCGCTACCCAGGCTGCCTCTAAATCGCGTGGAAGGCCATCGATTACATCACCGGATTGATTGTCCCACAAGTGGGCTTCTTCATTCATCTCCAGGAGCTCAGCGTACATGCATTTGTCGGCCCATTTGGACGGCTTGGCTTTGATACGTTTACGTCGGGGTTTCCCTCGTCGCTTCCCCGCCTGCACTGTCTCGTGATTGTGCGCATCGGAGGACAAAGACGGAGTCTCCACAGGTTGTGACACCATCTGCACAAAACCGGAGACACCTTCACGTATTATCTCTGGCTCGTCCTCGAGGTCACCGTCATCATCAGAGTTTCCGAGATTGAGATCGGCGAAAGCATCGAGTTGCCTGGAGGATTCAAACTTTTGTGCTCGTCTCTGTAAGACGGTGTTGAATATTCAAAAGCAATGCGCAAATATCTATCACACACACGCGTTTCTGTTCTTCCAAAGCCTAGTAACACGCATCCTTAGACAAAGATGGTCAGAGATGAGTATGTCCTTTGCTCACCTTAGATCGACGCGCCTCTTGGGAGATCAGCTTGTCTGTGAAAATAGTTGGCGGAGACTTGAACAGAACTTTTCTGTCGGTTTTGGTAAACATGGCCCAGCGTTATGAGCGCCGGGTTCCAAGTTCGAGTTGAGCAGTTCCTGGTGAAGGAGAATTGCATGCGGGCCAGCAAGCGGCGCCAAAAATAGTAGGTGTCATCCATAAATGGCTAGTAAGCGGCTTCGGTCGAAATGACAAGTCACTCGACCAACTCTTTCAAGTCTATAACCATATCATGCGCAGGTCGGCGCCTCCGACCATGCCTCCTCTTGTCAATATATAGTTTTAGATGTTTACTGGACCTGGGCGATGATTCTGTCACTGTCAGATGGGACGCCATCCGTCATTGTGATGCACTTAGTGTTGTTGAGGCTAGTGTTCATTCAACGTTAAACTCCCAACAGCTACTCATGCGGTACTACCCCAGGCAATTTTGGTGTTGCTGCGCACATTCTGTTGAAGGCTTGTCCGAAAATTCCACTTAGTCGTCGGCTGCAAGTGGGCAAAATATTCTTGTGGGCGACCAACATTAATTTTCCAACATGTAAGAGCGTTTGACTGCGAGGCAAAGCCCGTTGTCTGCTAATGCGATAGTCACGGATATCGATGACAGTCGCATACTACATCATGATATGTAGACACCCATTTATAACCTAAGTATTCTACAGGTACCTGCACAACTTCATTCTACGACACCCGCTCAGTACCAACTTCCACCAACCACGTTTCAAATATCAGCCTATACAGCTAGCAATGTATCTGGTATACTCTGTTAAACTAGCAAAATTTGTACAAGGTGCATTGGTACTAATGTATTTTGGTAGGACAAGATGCTCTTGCACAATTCAGCGCATAGCCGAGACAAGTGGTGGACGCTGCGAGGGATTCAAGCCAAAGTATATAAAGTAGCACCGACGGATACCAATGACCAGAAAGGAAATGTATCATGAGGTGAGTGACGAAATTTGAACGCCCCCTATGTTTGATCTCGCTAATGCACCGGGCCAATTAATTGCAACTTCAACACTATTCACCACAGCCTATTCTATTCTACAGTTCCTTTTAATTCACGCGAAAGCTACATTATATCCCACTATAATGCAACGATACAGTCGTCCACTTCCTTCCGCTCCGGTAGTCATTGGCGCGCTAGTCGTGTTCAGCATCCTGGCGGGTTTAGCACTGAGGATGCTGAGTATCACCTCATATCCAGTTATATTTCCATACATAGCATTAAACGACTCGCAGTCTCCCTCTTATATCACTTCAGAACAGGGCGGGCCTCCAATGTTCGATCCTGAGCTTGATGCTCTCCGCCATATAGTTGCTCAAACCAAAGGGTTTTATGCACGCGACTACAGCCTCTGGTTAGGCTGGAACAATGTCTGCCCCAGATTTTTTTGAACTATGCAAGTCATGGCTAATTCCAAAGTAGATGCGATACATCATCGAGACAGCTGTCCTCCACGGACGTATTCTGAACCGTACCACAATCATACCCTCTTACGTCTACGCTCGCGCCTGCGAATTCGAAAAGTACGTGCTATCCTTGCACTGTCCCCCACATTTAAGATTTTCCCAGTTCTGCATGCGCTGCGTATACGACTATGGTTAACAGGGGGAACGCAACCGGCATGGATGAATGGCGCGAACTCCCCATAGAAAAACAAATGGCCTGGAGAATACCCGTGTCTCTCATGTTAAACTTGACGCATCTGCGCGAGACACATGCAGTCATCACAGTATCTGATTACCTCCGCTTGCACAACATTTCGGCCGATGTTGAAACAACTAACGGACGCTGGGATACCGATTTATATCACCGCGGCGTCAATATCTTCTCTGAGAGCGGGGCGGAACCCAGCCTCTACGTTGTTAAGAATGGGGAGTATGATTCCGGCATTGTTCGAGTTGATCAGCTGCCACAAAATATGCGGGAGAGGGGGGGATGGAATATCACCCATGGACAAGTCGGGTCCTGGGCCATCACGGAGGAAACCCCTATATCAAAGGCGTTGCAAGACGCGATGACATCCAGCACATCGGTTCTCGATTGGGACACTGTCCTCGTAGTTGTGGAAGATAATAACAACTCGAATGAGACTGAGTCATCATTGGTTGGTGGTACCGCAGGTACATTAGAAAAGAATGGCTGGGAAGTGCTTTACACTTACGGCGGCGCGTAAGTCCATTATTTTGTTTGGCTGTCTCCGAGAATAAGCCCATTTGCCTAGCTGTGGCTCAGACGCAACGAAAGATGTCGCGGTACCAATCCGACAAGCAGCCCCGCGAAGCTCACTGCGTGGGTTGTACGACGACTTTGGGTACATTGAGCAAGATGTACTTCTCCTCCAGGGTGAGATTCATTTGGGGCGGAAGCCGGTAATTTTTTCTGCCTTCCTCTACAAGACGCTTTGATCACATCCAGTGAACAGGGTGCCCTCCGGTTCAGCACCTTTGAAAGTCGAGAGCGATACACGCAAACAGTCCTGTATGACTTTCGTCCCACAGACAAAGTGAATGAGCTGGCGGACAAATTATCTAACCGCATGATCGAGAAGGCTGGCGGACGGATGTGGATGGGAGCTCACATGCGACGGGGGGATTGTCAGTCCCCGTTATTTTTCCCGAATACTTCGTTGCTCACAACAGGTAATCTAGTTGCGACATACAAATGGACTATGGAAGCGAGTTTCGAAGCTCATCTCGCCCGGATCAAGCGCCATCTGCGCGACGGACGTGATATCCTACATTTTGTACATCGCGGGCCTCTCTACACCTACAAGGTTCCTCTTGCTCAAGCCGACCGCACGCTTTTACTTCTAGACCCTCCCGCAGATCATGACCGGTGAGACATTTAGCTTTCTCTAATAAGGAAAAAAATCATACTAATTTTTTTTTCAGATTCTACGTCGCCACTGACGAACGCGATCCCGCAAATCTCGCATACCTGCGTGATCAAGGCGCCGTATTGATTTCGGACCTGCTAACGATATATGATCACCGTGCCTTTGGATGGTCTCTGATGCTCACTGACGTCCTCAGTGTAGTTGAGCAAGCAACCCTTGCCCGCGCAGCGTACTTCTATGCTCATGCCCACAGTTCGGTCGCCGGCGGTGTCGTGAACCTTCGTGCTTCTCATGGAGCTGATCCAAGAACTGCCTTGCTGGAGATTTGACACGATTGACAGAATGTTCAGTGGATATAATATGCGCTTGTAATAAATCGAGTATAATACGTTGGAGTTAATAGCGAACCGTACTTTGAAAATCAGGTAGTGGAGCAAAAGGGCTTTATAATCACTAGACATTTGACAGTCATGTCGGTTCTAGCGTCGATGTCAATCGACCTCCCAAGTGCGATCAGGATAACGTTGATCCCTGAATTCAGGTTTCTGATAGGACGCTGAGATGTCGCCGAGATACGAGCGATTGGCTGTACTCTTTAAGAGTTACAGAAACCTACTGGTGCAAGCCTGTCGGCGAGTTGAAGAGTGCTAGTGTTCATTTTGGTATAGGCGATATTTTCAGCCAAAAATATTATTTTGATTGAAGCGTATAGTGTGCGACGAATGTGACCAACTGATCCATCATGCTCGAGTTAGTTTTCAATTAGTAGAAGCAAGCACTCGATGGCACCGAAGAGCCATGCGGGCTTGACGTCCGTCGTTAGTGCGGTGGGATTGTACTTGCGGAGATCAGGAAGCTGATCAACATCACTCGCGGAAGGACAGATACCAACCCCGAGAGAAAGAACGAGCAAGCCAGAGCTCGACATGTCCTGAATATCGTGATGTGACCATCAGATCGAACAAGCTCATATCGCCATTGCCAAACTCAGTCTGCACTTATTATCATTACCGTGTCACGACCTTTTGCAGCCTTTTGGATTACTCGGCATGATGTTCAATTCGAAATACGGGGATTTCTGACCGGAAGGTTCGATTGGAAAGTTAGGACCTTCGCTCACAGCCTGAGCGGAAATGAGGGGAGGTAGGCACGATGTGGGATGAACAAGTAATGGCATGCTCTTCTGTTCCACATAGTTCCGTCGGTGTGAAGAATCCGCGAGACGTCATTGCGATATGTACCATGACGAAAAAAATATACAAGGTGATTCCGGGGCGCAAATAAGGCTCCTGGAAGCGATTTCATGGGAGGACGTTACCATTTGAAGTCGATTAATGTTGTTCGAGCCGTAAGCCAAGAGAGGTACCGGCGCCATGCCAGATACTGGGCCAAGCTATCCTGCCGGAACTGAGAAAGGCGCTGTAAGATCGCAGCGATATAAGGTTCGCAAATAGCGCGCAGCAGGCGGAAATAGGTTCTGCAAAGGGAATTCCAACTTGTAGATTTGAAGTTGTGCATCGACCTTTTGTCCTCGGGCAACGGATAAGCAATATGACCTAATGATTATGGACCTACATGATTGAGGTACCATGTGGCTGAACGTTATCAGTATATGATAACCTAGCCTACCGAGTGTAGGCGGGCCGCGGCCACTCACTAGGACTTCCTTCATTGGTTCAAAATGAGCCAGCCAGGATTGGCAGTAGATGTGCGCTAGCATCGGTACGAGAAACCAGAAGCAGGTATGAGTCCGTGCGTGTGAGCAGTGTTACTCAGTGGAGGGCGATAAGGAGAGGCCTCCCAAACTATGGTCTAGTCAGACAAGGATTCCTTAGGCAGAATCTTCGGAAGTGGAGCTAGCCTCAAGAATCAGTACTGCGCTTCTCTATGGTCAGCGATTCGAATGCTGCATCCACGACCAACGCTGTATCCACAACCATTGCAAACGCCATAACCAGGGTGTTCCAGCGCTTAGCCGAGAGGACGGACTGTGCCCTGCCGCCGTAAGCAAGTCGCAATAGGATACCCTGGTCCGACGTTGACGCTGAAATCAGGAATTGATCGTGGAAGGAAATGCAGATGAGATGGTAAGAATCGCTGATAATGATCATGAAGGTCCACATGTATAATAGGCGCTTAATTCAAGCCGTCGTTCCACGACCCACGTCTGGATATATTATATACTTTTATAGGCCCATTTTACAAAGTACTCACCAATTATTAATTTTGCCAGATTCTGTCAAAGTCAGTCCAAACTCCAAAGCATTGACAGTACTGCGAAAAAATATGAGGGGTGATGCGCGCGACCAAGATGTACCAAGCGCTGACGTGGTGAGAATTTGCGTGCCTGATAGCAGACTTGAGCCACAGACGAGAGGCGCAGCAGCTGGCATTTCCGCCGACTCACAGCGAGTACAATTGGTGTTCGGGACGATGGAGCCAATGAATTTGAAAACTTAGTTATGGTTCATCATAATAATGGGATGAAATGAGTTATCAGCTTCAAATTTCAGCCATAATGATCCAATACCTTATTGTCCGGAGTTGTAGCGGTCTTCCTCCTGGGTGCGCGCACGGAAGGCCGCAGGAGATGGATTTTCCCGTTCATCAAGCAATGGATTTTCCCCGTCCATATATGCATCGACCTTTGTGGCTGAGAGCATCCTCATTTAAATACACATCCAAAATGAACTTGAACTTTGGTTATATTTCATCTTCTTCTTTCCATCCCCGGTCTACAGATGCAGCGATGAGTAAGTGATATGCAAGTAAATGTAAATGTACGTATATGAAAGATGCGCCGGTATGACTCGAGTACAATTGCTATCTATGCACGGGAAACGATTGTGGTATTGGGGTTGAGCGGGTTTTAAGTATCAACAAGAATAAGAATCACGGGAATAATGACGTATAAACAAGATGCTGCTGGAGCATGAGGGTATTAGGGCGCAGGGGACCAGCGAGACGAGAGTCGCTCGAAGACATGCGTTGGACGCGACAGGAAAGGTAAGGAGCGAGTACATGTATAATTCCACAACAGATAGTGCAGATGGATGACGTAGACGATGAGATCCAGCGGAAATCCAGAGGAACCGTATGAACATTGCGATGCAAAGCAAGGAAAGCAGAGAGCGTGATAGTTGAGTAATGACCGAGGTGTACAATTCAATAATGAGTGTGGTAGACTGAGAATAGCCAATAGATAGTAGTATGAGATTGACGAAAATGCGCGCGGGAATGTTGAGCAGAAAGAAGCGACCTGTTTCATGTCCTGGTCCCTGTGTTAAACTGTGACAACTATGTCAGGTCCTGGAAGGCGACTGAACCGAGTTTGCATACCTCACGGCACCTATTGTGCCCTGCGCCAAAAGCCCCTTACGGTGCTAGTGCGCGACGCCTTCATTGCCGAGGGCAATGGAAGCCTCGAAACCAGTGCAGTTGGCTCGTCAATCGACATAGGTGACTTGGGTTCCATAGTCGAAGGGCTCACTTGCGACAGGTATGGTGTCCGAGGAGTGGGCACAATAATTTGTGGCGGTGGAGCGATCTTCGACGGCGGAGCTGGGAGTACGGATGTCGGTGGCGCATTAAAAGACGTCGGATGAGGAAGTCGTGATGATGCAGACTGGGAAGCAAGCATTGATGCTAATTTTGATGGTGGAGTGAACTTTGTTGGTGGTGGTGGGATCTTCGACACAGTTGGGTTTGCCCCATTTGGTATACTAGAAGAAGCGGACACCGATCGAGGAAGAGGAAGTTTTGAAGGAGTTGCCACGGTTCGAACCTTGGGCGTTTTTGGTCGCGAAGATAGCTTGAAGATCGACTTGGCTCTACTGGGCGTGGAACTCGGTATGGGATGGATAGAGATGGGTGCGTCCAATGCGGCAGATGATACAACTGAATTCCTAGAAGATCCAGATGCCAGTAGTAGTGATAACCTTGAGGCACTATGGCTTGCGGGCGATGGATGTAAGGATAGCTGCGATGCTGAAGCCGAAGGAGGGGTATAAGCCTGGAGAGAAACCAGAGACGCACTCCGGAAGGATGTGATAGTTGAAGCCGATTGGGGAATAGGTGGCAATGTGTCTTCGAGCGCGGTGGCGCGGGAAGGAATTCTCGATAACGAGATGGTCGGTACCGGTGGTACCGCCTCCCCGTTGCCCATCACGCCGTCGGCTGCGAGAGACATACGTGATGCGCCAAATGACGTACGAGTGGGCGACACCGGGAGCGGAGGCACCTCCGCCAAAGACGACACTGGTGGACGTTGAGATGCAAAAGATGCACGCGATAAAGAGAATGATGCCCGTAGACTGGCTAGAGATGATTTCTTTCCGAGCGTCTTTGCGGGTTTAACGACTTTCTCGTCTGTATCCGAGTCATCGTCATAGTCGGTCGAGACTGTGACATTGCTCTCTGAGCGACCCGGGGAGAGTTTCGAGATGAAACTAATAAGACGGGTGCGCTTGCGCGGGGTTTTCACCTCTTTCAACGACTCTTTGTCCTTTTTGCCCTTCGACGGAGTCCTGGACCTCAGGAATGTCCCCGAGGGTGTCGGCGTCGGATCGGAAGGTGAAGGAGTTAGTGAGGCCGTCGTTGCAACCTGACCATCTGCTTTGCAGGTCTCCCGAACTAATAGTGGGGGAGCGTAACCGCTGAGATTGTGCGGTATTATCATTTGCAAAATCCTGAGGGTCCAAAGGGGTGGCGGGACACACTGTCAGAGAAGGCGACATAGAGAACGCAGTATCAGGCGCAGAGGCGGGAAATATAGTGGTGCTCGGTGATACGGGGAATGCAGTCGACGAAGGCGACACTGAAAATGCAGTTGTCGATGGTGATACGGGAAGTCCCGTGTCGGATGGGGATGCCAGAGATGAATCATTACCGCGATCCTCGGAATGAGGCGACTCCGGGAAGCGTTCAGTATCAGGGGATGCCGGCAGTGCGATATTTTCCGGTGAGCAAGGAGCGAAGGTTGCGCTTGCAGGCGACGCAGGGAAACTGGTGCAGGGACTCGTAAGCGCAGTTTCACGAGATGCAGCGTACGAAAAATTGGAGAGCGTAGGAGACGGGTATGCTGAGTCACGATCATCATGGATTGGTGACAGCATAGAAAACTCGTGTTCATCCTGAACTTTCATATTCAATGATTCCATGCGCCGGAGGAAAATCGGATCGGAGCGCTTAAAGTCTGAAATAAGTTCGTGTTGGGTGTCCCCGTGCACAATCACGGAGACAGGCAATGGTGGTGTAAATATATCTTGTGGTTGGCTCTGATCAGATGACAACGTGCTTGTGAAGGAAGGCAGCCGGGAAATGCGCATCGACGAAGAACGTGAGCGCATGACACGCGACGAAGTGGACTGCGTTGTGGACGTCGCCGGCGAGGGTGGCGGAGGACATGGCAAAGGCTAAGTAACCGAATTTTAACTCGATAAATAGCGGATTAGAAAAGGTAATACCTTGTCCAAGTTCTTGCGCGGAGTGGTAGGACTGGACTGCATTTTCCAGTGCGACATTTCCTGCACGAGGAAACGAAGTGCACGCTCCCGTTCGCGCTCTTCCCTCACCTCGTCCTCAGCAAAAGTCTGAGGAGACGGCGAGACAGGGAAAAATAGAGCATCGTAAGACGGGCAAGACTCTGGTGTTGAAGAAAATTCTATCGATGGGCGCGGTAGGAGCGGAGAGTCGGGTCTGTCAGAGCCGTATGTACGGTGGGCTCCTAATGAGGATGACGGCGAAGGAGAAGGAGCACGGGAACAGCCGACACTGTCATCTTCGTTGACCCGGGTGTCGGACTCTGAGAGAGCAAAGTCATACTGGTGCTCTATCCAAGAGTGAACACGAGCGTTGCGTGTGGAAGAGTTGTCAGATAGTAGCTGGCGGAGGAGGGCAGTGTAAGCAATATCATCTTCAGACATGCTGGCAGCCATCATGACTGGGGACGAAAATGAAAAAAGGAGAAGGGGGTCGGTCCATTTTATTACAGGTGCGGCAACTCGCAGGGCAAACTTTTCGTTAGGAAAATCACATAAAGTTTCGTTCCAAAAAAATGAGAGTTAGCTAAGATTGGCCTTCCGATGCTGTTTACACCAATATTATTTTGGCTTCTAGACTTTCCTTTTGTGGAAACTCAGCTTCCGACTGGTCTTCGTTACCGTTCGTGGGTTCCGTCGCTAACATAAGCGGGACCCCCCAAATTTACTCTGCAGTGGGATCATCCCTGCACCAGCCCTGGAAGAGAAGTTCTTTAACCCACACGACGCAAGACAACGTGTCGTGTCGCAGTCCTCTGACTTCTTTCCTCGTCGAGGGCATGTCACAGTCGACAGAACCTGCCATGAAAAAAAGCTAAGGCAGAATTTCGTTTCACCGAGGACATCATTCTTGTTACAGACCTCAAACAAGCGCCTTGTCGGTTGCGATAAGTTAATTGATGAAGCCAACGTCAAATGATAACAAACGTCACACGGCTCTATAGGTCAGGTTTTCACTACAAGGCGCAAGTCTAGTACTAGCAGCTTTTCAGGTCGCCGTGTACCTTTTTCAAGTCTGTTTCTTCAAACAGTCTTCTACTTCTAATATACATGCGGTGGGCAAATCAACAACCCGCCCTGACCTGCCCTGACTAGTGATAGTTTCGGCCTCACAAACAGCGGTGACTTCTGTGTCACTCCATCATAACAAGTTATTTGCACCTCGAAAGTTTTTAAGCTCAAGTTGCATTGTAATCTGTCCCCACAGCGATTGCGGGGTCCAATACAACCTCTCCACCAATGAAAGTTCCAAGCTTCAAACCTGCACCCATAAATCTACGTAAAGACAACCGCTTCCAAGCTTAGACGCCGTTCGGTCGGGACCGTCCGCATGAGCGTGTGCTGATTTTAGCGGAAAACATACGTTAACACATTGATGGTCCACGATTATCTCCTAGTCCCCTGCAACCAATGAAATTGCATCTCGTGATCGCCGTCTCGCCCTTCAAGGTGAGTGCACTCGTTTCAGCTCCCCGCTGGTCATTGACATGGCGCCTTCTCTCATGCCAGCACTCAAACAGGAAGAGAATGCTTATCGATCTAGAAATGCAGAATGGAGCAGCTTTAATTAAGCAGCATAATAAAATTCTATAGGCGAGCGCCCATTCCAGATCCCAAATGTCATTTTTGAGGTGTCGGCTGGAACCCGCAAATTTTTAAAAAGGTCCGTTCAAGTTGACATGCCATCATTCCATGAAGTAATCACTCAGGACTGCGCTCTCAAGCATAAACTTGTTGCTGATCTTTCCATTCCCGCCTACCATGAACGGTCAAAGTAAGCGTATGCAATGCAATTAACTACAGTTACCCTGACAGGTCCATGCGGTGTAATAGGCTCGACGGTGCTTTTGACAACGCTTGGCCCAAGACATGAAGTACAGCTATTGCGACCTAGCATGTTCCGCAACTCGGTACAGATGCGAATTTTTCTGCACGTCCACTTGGGCGGCCCAACGGAAATACCCAGCTCTACACGACAGTGGCTACCAAGTTTGGCCATTCAAGGCAGTCGTCTTCGAAGGGTACCGCATATGTGTTGCTCGACTCTTTTCATTTCGGCCCCACAATCGAAAATGATTAACGTTTAAATGATTCTTCTGCTCTGCTCTTTCACATCCATATGTTGACTAGATGCGACTCGGCACTACGTGATTACAATGTATTCATTCAGTTCTTCCCCATCGATGCGTACATCGTGCACACTCAATCCGGCTTGCACGTTGCGTCAGCCGGCATGTTCTGACGTTGTCACCAATCTGCTAGAACCCTTTGAGACTAGTATTCGGAGACACGAGGACGTCGGTCTCGGGCGGTGCCACCCAACGCCCGGGATCTATCGCGTGGTCCATGAAACGTCCCAAACGAACATCCCGCGGACCTATTTTTTCGGGGTAAGCAATTTGTGTGTAAGCCGTTTATCCAGGAAATTAAGGCCTGGCCACTGCGCCCACCGCACTAGAGCTCTCGCTTATTGGCACTGCGATAATCACGGGACGACTCAAGTGTAAGTGCTATGTAATCACAAAATCACCGTCATCTAGAGGCACGACTGTCGCCTAGAGCTTTTCACCGCGGAACTACCAATCATATCATGAACATCATAGCGAGGCACCGATACCATGATACCTTGTTGATTACTCCACTCGGGGATAAGGACACCAAAATAACGTAGTCCTCGACCGAAAATTTCCTTCCTGTATGGCTTCTATCCGAGAAGTAAACGGATTGCTGAGTTTCGCTTGAGATTTAAGAAAGAGTGGGTACTGATGGGCCTGAACCGTTGCAGACGGTGCAGAACCTAGATTGTCAAACAGTGCCTCGCGGAGAACTCAGAATTTTTACGCGTTTCGGATCTATGACTGAGAGTTCCGACGTCGCGACAGCCACTATCTCTGACGAGTTCATTACACTTCCCTCGGAGTAGGCAGTGTCAGTCCGAAAATAGTGAGTTGCAGCTCACAAACAGAAGGAGCGCATGGAATTCATCGCCGTCCTTGCCGCGAATTGGGTGGTCCCTCGGTACGTCATCAAACGAGGCTGCCCACCCCAGCAAAATCAGGTGATGAGACCCGTAACTCGAACGACTTCTTGATTCTGAACCTTGTCGTTGACCAAACTGTCCGATTACTTTGGGTTCAGTGGAACTAAGGCGAGAATCAGTAGAAACAGTGGACAGGTAATAAAGAAGAAAAGTCGGTCTTCTTCGTGTGGTCAGCCCAGCTAGGAGACTAGGTTCCCTCCGGGACATACAAGGTTTATGAGCACACTGCACTTACCCCGATGAGATGGCGTACTGTGCCCGCCGCGAAGCCCTGATGGACAGAAATGGGGTTGGAAGTGCAAATCCAGCATCCTTCAGTAAAATTTTGTGCCCAGCAGGCACTGCTTGATCTGCGTTAGGTTTGGGCACCTGGCGCGAACACCGACGCGTGACTTCATCTAAGCACCTGGCATCGCACTCCTACTTAATACACTGAGTCTTTAACAGAAATGAAATCACGATACACTGCCAAGAGTCAAGACTTATCTGATGGTGCCCCGAAGAGATTGTATACATAGCACAACCATTGTGTCCTGATTCAGATTGGGAATATGGGCGGCTGTTGGGTGTTATCAAATTGGGTGATAGTCGTGCATGTGGTGTTTTATTCGTCAGGCATCGCATTGGCTCTGTGAGCTGATACGGGTGGACTAGAATGTCTGTAGTCAAGAGGTTTATGGTGCTTGGGTAGGTACAACGTTCGGTGGTGGCGGGGACCGCGGGATAACTTGTAGATCAGCTGATCACAGGCTGATTAGTCATACCAAAGTAGTAGTCCCCACAGAGGAAAATTGTAGTTAACGCGCCCCACCATGTAGTCACAGTTAACATAAAATCAAGCACAAGCAGGCATGTGGTTTAGGACTAGGTGCGCTATTAATGCGGATTTTTATTCTTTCTACTGCTCTCTAGATCCTCACAACGATGGTTGGAGCATTATCACTATCTTAGTCGGGACGGCGTTTGCCAATCGCACATCTTTTGTCCCTTGAGAGGCCCTCCCTAGCTAAGTAAGAACGCGTGTTTTGATCATTATCAGATTAAACTCTCGCTAACGGCGCTCGCAAAACTCTAAATCATGTGTTTCAGGCTTCAGCGCTGTCGATTCAACTGTGTCTACCCTCCTTCACGGTCCACTGACTCGTCCAGTAATTGATTACTAGACATATGTATCTAATCCTTCCAACCCCATGGGACGACAACGCCAAGGGTCCGAACGTTTACCGAAAGTAAGCTTACCCAAGGCATTCGTCTCCACATCGTCTCACTGTATATCGTTATTAATTGCAGTATGTAAACGTTTCGGTTCTTCCCATTATCGCGATGCCACGAGAGGTCATCCCTTTACATAGCGTCGAAGCCGACCTTGCATGAAAGTGAAAACTAATCCGATGGTAATTCATTCAAACGCGTAATATGATCGGTGATGTCCATGATTGCTTCTCAACTTCAGCACCGTGACACAGCTGATTAGGAGCAAAAAAACGCACCTTTCTCCTGCTTCTCGGCAGTGTTCCTGAACCGAGGAATGCACCATGGGATGCTGTTCAGGATGTGGACGACCAGCAAGGATTATTGAGGTCCCATTTTCTGCATGATTTTTGTTGATTCCTGGAGTGTCAGCGCATGCCACATACGACATCTGCGAACTTTACACATCGATATAACCGATTCTTGACAGTGTTCAGCGTAGACATCCAAAATTCTAACTGACGGCTTGGCTTGTTCGGTGACGACACTTCCCCGCGAAGTACTTCGAATGATTCAGTGAATAAATTATAACGTGTTCGTGAGCGTTCGACGTTTCAAGTTGACTGTTCAACACTGACACAACTCTCTTGCGCTTGTTCGCCTGATTGCCAATGAGCTCTGGCACTTCACTACGAGCTGCCAATTGCAGGGACAAAAAGCCACGACGGGACATTTTTTCCCTCCCGTTCCACCTCACGTACCCTTCTGCTTCTTCAGATCTTGAGACGGGCTTCAGGTCGCAATTAATTATGTTCGGCACGGGGACACTCACACTCTTGATTGACAGGAATCTTATCGCTCTTCGGTTCCCTGAGATTTTACGGTGCACTCTCAGATACTTACAATCATCCGTTCATCATTGCCGGCACCGATTCATATCGTGCATGACGTGGTGTCAATATGCCATGAAAGCCTTTCGTGATACTTATCTCACTGCAAGAGGCAGTCCTAAATCGAAACCTTGCCATGGTCAAACGATATCGCTAAATCAAGCTCTGCAAAATTTCAGCGGGGGAGTTTATACAAGAGTCTTTAACACGATTGGTAGTGAGGTCATCTGTGCTTCTATGGATGTTTATCCTGCAGTTGTCAGGGAAAAGCTACTAACTCACTGTTGTCGTGGTTCATCCACCTATAGCTCGTCTGAGCCGAAGGTTAAGCGACCTAGCATGGCCTGCATGACGAGTGCAGTGGGAGTGATAGGGATATCTTCTCTAAAAAAAGAAAGATCACTCACTTGATCAGTGACGCAGGGAGTATTTGCTAAGCCATTTATTCTGCAGCCCCCAGTCTCCCCTAGGTTCGCATAACCTCTGACAGGATACTGATTGGAACTGGACAGGGGACCGACCAAGAAGCGGCGTTGTAGAATACCAACGTTTTGGTTCATCAGTATACAATAGTCGCGCCTAAGGAGGCCGAATAAAGACAACAAAAAAAACATGATTTCAAAATCATATACCGGGAGAACGGCCACGTACCAATTTGCTGCGATCAGCTCCTCAAAGATCAAAAAAGCCTCTTCATCATGACATCTGATAGGAAGGTTCAAGACAGGGCGCATGCACGTGAAGGGAAGCTCTCCGGGTGTGTGGACCGAATCCCTCAAGGAGCAAGTTCCGGGAATATATGATGAGGCGCATGGACTTCGCAGCTCGTTGGCAAATCGGGATGTGATAGGAATCAATGGATGCGATTCCAGTAAGTGATCAAACTGCCACGTCGCAATTCTTGTTCATCGTGGGTTCCCCACGGGGCGCGCGGGTCAATAACCTATTTAATTCATGAACATATTATTTTGTCGGTTCTATATGATGGAGAATATTGAATTTCATGTGATAGTCTCGAGGAGGACTTGCCTTGGTCAATTCTAGCCAACTCGGTGGAGTGAAAAGTGAATCAGATGACGGAATTTCCCGCCAGCACTAAATGGGTCACCACAGCGTACTTTCACGTTTGGCACATTCCCAGAATTTTTTGTAAACAATGGCCCATAGGAATATACAAAACCCTTAGCCGCTCGCATCATGACGCTTGCTCCAAGTCCCGGCTTATCTTTTTTTGAAATAATCTAAGTGGCGCTAATGGCAGCGCCCGATTGAGTCACTCGATATCGATGGCACTTGCTTGGTGTCTCTTGACAATCTCCACCCACTAGCTCATGCACTCAGCGCTCTGACATGCATCATGATCAAGATGAGAATACAAGTTCCCCGTTTTTGCGCGTCTTCAACAACACACTATTGTGCACGCCAACATCCATCGATAAAAAAACAACATGAATATTCAATTCTCATACACAATGTCATAAAACCGTGTAATCCGTGTGCAGCATACAAATGATTGAGCGGGTATCATACATGTTGAAACAGCTGCATCAAACATCAAGTCAGCACTCCTGTAACTTCATCCAACACTGAGGTGCGTGCTTACTCCGTGTGTATCTCAAGAAATTTCTTGCGTGCTCGACCTCAGAAGATCGTTCAGCACCCTCACTACTGTACCAGCAGCATCTCGCACAATGTCTCTATCGCTCTCCTTGACTTTCGGCAGTAGCTGCGTCTCAAACCGATCAGGATGCCATCTTCTGATGTTCTCCTTGATCCGGTCCTTCGCTGACTTTTCTGCAGGATGCAGAGGCGATAACATGTAGGCCGTGATGTAAGGAGCTGTCACATCATCGGGCCCGCTTGGCCGTCTGAACACAGGCCACGGGAAATCGTCCCATATCATCACACCAGACGTCTGCAATTTATCCCATTGTCCACGATGGTGCTCGAAGAGCTTGATAGTGTCCTGCTTTCCCAAGGCCTTTCCAGCCCTTAAGAGTCTTTCCTGCTCCAACTTGGCCTGCTCCCGACGGAATTGTTCCTCGCGCTGCTGAGCTTGTTCAGCCTGACGGCGGTGGAACTCTGCTTCTGAAAAGGGAGTAGGTGGGGGACCAGATGCTGCTTTGGCGTTCTGCTGGGCTGATGGCGTCGGTGGCTTGGGTGTGCTAGGTGACTGCGAGCTAGCTGTCGAGCTCGGCCGAGTCGAGGAGGTCCACGCAGCACTGCTACGACTAGTACCGGTCGATCCAGAACTGCTCCTATCTGTGGGCGGACTTGGCCCAGGCATGCTACGATCGCTACGATTTGGGATTGGCCAAGGTCCTGTAGAAGACGAAGAAGATTGAGATGGAGAAGTAGCCATCTGGGGAGGTGGTGGCGTGGGTCGACCAGTCTCCGGTGGATAATAACCCCAGGACTCCCATTCGTACTTTTCCTGTCTCTTCTTTTCTTCTGCGCGCTGGCGGCGTATTTCTTCTTCGCGCTTCCGAAATTCATCCTGCTGGACCTTCTGCTTGTCGTCTGATCTGCGGATCGCCTCTGCCTCCCGACGAAGTAGCTCTTCTTCCCGTCGCGCAAGTTCTTCCTCCTTCCTCCGGATCTCTTCCTCTTTGGCGCGCGCTGCCTCTTCTTTGAGCCTAGCGTCCTCCTCCTTGCGTCTAACTTCATCTTCCTTGCGTTTGGCCTCCATAGATTTTCGCGAAATCTCAAGAGCGACACGTTTCTCTTCTTCTTCTAGCCGCCTCGCCACTTCCTCCTCCTGTCTTCGGAGGTCGTCCGCCCGTTTCCTGGCCTGGGCCTCCTTCCTCTTGACTTCCTCCTCTTTCATCCTCGCAAGCACCTCCTTTCGTTGGATTTCGTCTTCCTTTCGTTTGGTTTCTTCTTCCTTCTTCCTCGCATCCTCCTCCATTCTCCGGATCTCACGCTCTTTGCGATCGGCCTCTTCCTGTCTGCGCCTGGCTTCCTCCTCCTTCCGCCTGATTTCATCCTCCTTCCGCCTAGTCTCCTCCTCCTTGCGTCTGGTTTCCTCTTCCTTGCGCTTGAGTTCCTCCTCCTTCAGCTTAGCCTCCTCCTCCCGTCTCGCATCCTCCTCCCTCCTCCTCAACTCCTCCTCCCGCCGAGCAACCTGCTCTTCCCTCCTCCTCAAACTCACACTATCCTCTCTCTGACGCATCTGGCGCTCGTCATACTCCCGCCACTCAGCATCATCAAGATCCACATCATACTCCCCCTCAGACACCTCATGATGCGTATGAACAGGCCGAGCAGGATAATACCCCGGCTCGCCCGCATTATACCCAAAGCGCATGTCCTGCGACGATAGCCTCGCGCGCAAATTAGAAGACTGCCAACTCCGCGGGACTTCCTCTGGCGTCTGCGGTGAGCGCGAGGTTTCGTAGCGGGCGTCGTACGGCGAGCGTGAGGGGCCAGTCCAGCCTTTGGGACTCGGGCTGGACTGGAACCCGCTATCATCGAACGTGAAGGATTTCTTGGTCACGATGGGTCTGCTGGCTGAGGGCGGGGGACGGGAACTGTCTGAGGAACGGGTGTAGGCCGGGCTATCTACGGGGCGAGCGTGTGCGATGGGGACTGCAGAGCTTGGGCTTTCTATGGGGCGAGAGTATGAGACTGCGGAGCTTATGATAGGCGCGACTGAAGGCGGTGGATAACGTTCATCCAGCCGCTGAGGAGTAGTCGTTATGCCAGATCGAGCTTCAGCATAAGTGTACGACGTCGTTCTCTCTCTATCTCTCGCTCTCTCTATGGAGTTCCATTCCTGATCTACGGCCGAGATGCGGTCTCTCTCCCTCTCCATCGCACTGGTGGGCATCATGTCGTGTGGCTCGGAAGAAAACGGGATATTGAGCACTGATGGAGCCCGATAGGAAGAGGTGGTGCTCGCCGTGCTCCCACGACGTGCGATACTGAAAGTACGGGACATCTGAGCATCTTGTTCAGGCGTGATAGAAGGGTGCCAAAATTCTGGGAGTTGTCTAGTAGAAATGCTAGCTTTGCGACGAAGGCTTCCACGTCTGATGCTGTCCTGAGCATCCGCAGCTGAACGAACCGATCTAGGCATGTCGTCGAGTTCGTCGATGGTGGGCGAAGGCTTTGGACGCTCAAAACCTCTGTCTGTCGTATCCAACGTGGATGGTGGTTTGTACGATCCCACTCCACTGCTGACAGACCCGGCACGAGCCTTGCCGGTATCGCGAGGCGGTAGTACGTGGTCTTCCTCGACGTCCCGGCTAGTTAAACGAGGGAAGTAATCTGCCTCGTGCTCGCGTTCCATGGGTTCTTGTGGGGTCCAAACACGTTCAGGCGAACGGCTAGAACGAGTTAATGAAGGATCTGGGATAGGCTGCACAGAAGATGAGGAAGCGGCTTTATCTTTGCGTTCTCTTTCAATCTTGTCTAGGATGGCTTGCTGTTCCTTTATCATGGTATCTGACCATTCCTGATCTAAGACCTGACCGGCAGCCCAACGGCGTTCTTGGCGTTCACGTTCGAGGGCGATGCGGAACTGCTCCTCTGCGAGATTGCGGATGTTCTTCATGGTAGCGAGGTGTTCCTCGGTCAAGCGTTCGCGTTCGAGAGCGGTGACTGGGGCTCTCTTGAGGGTGTCTTGTAAGTTCTGTTTAGCTTCGTCGACCATGGAACGCAGGTTGCTCTCGATATCTACTTTGAGGCGACTCTTCCATTGTTCGTCAGGCTCGAAATCTGCGGCGGGGGAGGGTTCAGCGGTAGATTGAAACAAGGTCGTCATGACGTATCAGGGCAGAGCTATAAGAGAGAGATCAGCAAGGTGATATGAGATTGAGGAGGATAGTTTTACTACAGACAAGTTTGGCCGATTGGGGAGACTAGTGGAAATGAGGTGGGGTAGAGATGACCTCGAACACTCTATTAGAAGAGGGCTTAGTGGGTGTTGCGACGAGCCTGTGATGTGATTATGCCTCGTGTTAGGACACGCGTTGGGGAAGTGTGAATATAGTATAATCGGACTTACGCAGCTAGTAGAGGACGACCAGCATTCACGATGAAGCTGGTAGATTGAAAAGACAAGTAGTACAGCGGTTAGATGATGTACTTGAGAGACGATGATCAGTGATTTATATATCAGACATGAAACTGATTGCGATAATAAGAATATGTACGTTTAGATCTTTTGATCTGAAAACAAAAGATTGCTTACCCCGAGATTAGAATTGAACGAACGATGAAACTGCAGTAGCAGTCGTCGAGTCGAGCTTGTAGTATCCAAGATACCCCACGCGCTTATTATCGTTGCATCTTTTTTTCTCTCGGTGCTTCTTACATTGAAAGTCCCGCGAAGCTTAGACTCACAAAAGGAACGATCATGACTGTGAGCTGATAGGTAAGGTCGAACGAGAAACGTGTAGTTCTTGCGTGAAAACGAGGCTCACGGGAAGGTCGAAAGTCTCACCGCGAGGTGAGTCAACGCTTGAGAGGGGGCAGCAAAGGAACTATTCACTTGTAGTGATGACGGTCGAAGTAGAACATGCGATTTACCTCAGACATGCAAGGCTGTGAGCTGGGCCAAGGCTTTAAGTCTCTTTCTTCCCTGCAACAAGTCAACGCTCGTCGAACGGGTTTACAGGGACGAGAAAGGGCAAGTGAATTACTAAAATTCCACCGTGACAGCGAATTGCAAGCTAACACGATTTTGGTTAGTAAGTGAACTCCGAAATGGTGGGATCGCTCTCATGAGTAAAAGTAAATGAATTGAATACCTCGAGTTGCGAGGAGAGGTATCGATGGTTTCAAGCTAAAGCAAGCTAATCCTATGAACTGTTACTGCTACTAGATCATAGTAGTAGGACAACGCTAGCTTGACACTAACCTCTTTCTCGGAGTTAGAGGTCAAGAGAATCCCATGAGCCAAATGGGTCTGCCTCGAGGCAAACACGAGGCAGATCAAATTTGCACCGGTGTTCACTCACCTTAGTACAGTGAGTCGATCTTTCCAACCAGTTCTTTCTCTTATCACCATGAAGCTCACCAACTGAATCCCATATATTTCCGAGCATCCGTGTCTTCCCTGATCTTACATTCCTATCATGGAAAAATCTTAGACTCATATCAGGAAATTCGATCCTTCATGCCGCACGAGTCACCTATACCTAATCGAAAAATACAAACACATATCTCTCGTCACCACTTTCTTCTCCTCTAATGCCTCCAAAACGACGAACGGCTGCAAAGAGCGCTCCTGCTCCAGCAAAGAGCGCTCCTACCCCACCACCAGCTAAACAAGCTGCACCCCCTGCACCCCCACCCCCACCACCAGCACCGCCGCTACCGCCGCCCCCCGTCGAATCCCCCTCCGCCAAAGTCCGCAAGGAATGGCTAAACTTCGTCTCAACATGGTACGAGCCACAAAAGAAGAAACTCGTAGACCAACTCACCAAAGACCTCGACGCCAAATACAAGAAACAATCCTCTAAAATTCAACAGAGCGCTCGTCAAGCAGAGCAGGAGAAAAGGCTTTCCGAGATCACGACTCAACTCGCAGAACCCGCTCATGAAGAGTGGAACAATCGTCTTGCTGCTGTGCAGCTCCTTGTAGACGATTGGACAGACATCACTGAGCAGGAACAGCAGTCTGTCATCGCTGTCTTTAATGCCTTTTACGAAGACAATGAAGAAGAAGAAGAGGTTTCCACCCCCTTTGACTCTAGTGAAGTAGACGAGTCGGTGGCGTCGGCGGTTGAAGAACCTCAACTGGGAGATTCCTCTCCATTCTTCACAATCCGTCATTCGCCACCCACTCCCATCACAGCCAATTTTGAGCTGGTCAACCCATCTTCCTTCTTCACAGACACCAAACAAGCAAGAAAACTCCCGGAGCTTGCCATGGTACGTCTCGAATTTGTTATCATGACGTGTCACCCTGACATGGTACTGCGCAGGACAACCTGGCGACCCTCAACAATCTAAACACAGGTCGCACACCAGCTGACGCTGGTACAAGCGCAGTATTTGGCTTCCAAGGCTGGGCCTCTGAAGCTGGCTTGGCGGTTCCCCCCCAATCACAATCCACCAACCGAAATCGCGCCACAGATAACATCTCCCGGCAAGCATCCGCAGCATCTTCCACTTCTTCCCCCCTATTCTCCTCCCAAGCGGCCCCCCACCATTCCCCCCCTCAACCCACGTCCAAAATATCCCCCCTATCTGTCGCCCACACTCTTCTCCCTGGCAAGCGCTACATCGGTCCTGTTATCGCCGAAGAGGAAGCCGAACCGATCGATGAAGAGCTTCTCAAAGCAAAGATGGCCGCCGATTTCCTCGAGTTCAAGATGGAAGTGCGCATTCAGATGATCCAGCAATTTCACGCCAAAGCATTCCGCTATCGAGATCGAGCTCGCTAGGCAGTTTGAGAGCAACAATAGCACTTGCTCGAAAGAGAGTAGGCTGCTTACACTGCATGAACATGAGGAGAACATGATGTCGCTTCGCGAGGCCAAGGAACTAGAGAGGAAGAAGCTGTGTGACAAGGAACGTGATCGGAGGCTGCAGGAACACAAATTCCTACAGCAGGTCGCTGCCCAGAAGGCCATCAATCAGACGCGCTTGAACGCGAGCGCTTCGTCTTCGAAAATTTCTCCTGCATCCCAGCCAGGATGGACGTCTCATCCTGCTCCTAAACTCGCCAGTCAAAAAGAGAACCTCTCCACGGGCAGCTTGCCTACTAAGCCTGAGCCCCCCAGCATGGTCAAGAAGTCTGCCAGCTGCGCGCTCTCACGATATCATCCCCGGCTTCGACGAAGCTGCGTTCTTGAAGGCTCAGGCGGAAGCAGCGAGCTTGGCAAAAGGCAAACAGCCTGCCTCCACCACCACATCCAATCCCCCCAGCCGACCCAGCGCGCTCAAAAAGACAGAAAACACAAGCCCGCCAGACGAGCCTGTCGAACCCATCGCTCCACCCCCACCCATCCACCACAAAAGGCAAAAAGGGCAAAAAGACGCCAACTGCCACCCAACAGTCCAAAACTGTCACGTTCAACGAAGAGCCTGAAACCGATGCCGAGCCCCCTCCAGTTTGGGGCGCGAAGAGCGCGAAAGGCGCTCGGGCTTCCAAGTCTGTGATGATCGAGGAGGAGCAGGATGAAGATGCTGATCCCCTGTTCTCTGCGTGGAACGCACGAGCTGCTACCCCTGCGTCTGCCAAGAAGGGCAAGGCTGCAGTCGTCATTGAAGAGGTGGTTGTTGAGCCTACTCCTCCTGTTACCTCTGCTCCCGGCTGGGGTTCCGCTAGCAGTTGGGGTTCGGCAGCAGCAGGGAAGAAAGGCAAGGCTCCGACTCCGATCGTACCCGCAGAAGTCTCGGAAGAACCTTTCCAGACATGGACTGCGCCGAGTAAGAAAGGCAAAGCTCCGAACGCACCCGCAGAAGCTACGGAAGACCCCTTCCAGACGTGGACTGCGCCGGGGAAGAAAGGCAAAACCCAGGTTATACCAGCAGATACCATGGAAGACCCCTTCCAGACGTGGACTGCGCCGAGTGGTGCATGGGGCGCAGCATCGGCTAAGAAACCAAAGGTCACTGTCGTTGAAGAGCCTGATGAAGAAGCTGAGTCGATGGTTTGGGGTATTGGGCTCAAGGGTGCGTTGTCGTCGGGCAAACAGACGAAGAAGGTGGCACCGCAGCCAGAGGCTCGTGGTGTTGCTCAATCCTCTCCGAAATCTGCTTTAGTCCAAGATGTCGGCGAGGAAGAGGAGGAGGAAGAAGAGGAGGAGGACGGATGGGACCAGATCAGGTCCGCGTCTGCCATACCAGGCGGCCTAGATTCCACCACTGGAGCAGAAGGTGGCGCCTGGGGATCTAATTATTGGGGCAACCTCTCCAAGGGGCAGCCCATCTCACAAGCCCCAGACGAATCCGCCCAACACATGTTGTGGACGCCATCAATGGAAGCAGAAGAGAGCGGCGACGAAGATATAGGCGAAAGCATGGAAAGCGCACTCTGGATGCAATACGCAATCAATGGAGGCGAGATCGCTGGTTTCGAGGCGCCTGGCCCACAAGAGAATGCTCATGCCCACGCGCACGCACACGCCCCTGTGATGAGTGCCCCTGCCGCTTCCCACAAAAAAGCTACCAACGACCCAACCACGAGTATCTGGGAGCAAGGAAAAGGAAAGAACAAATCAGCGCCCGTGATCGAGACCAAGATAGAAACGACTCGTGCGTCCGTGTCATCCAGCGCTCGGACGGCCCAATGGCCAAAGGCCAAGATGGAAATGGAGAACTGGGCTTCTCGCCTAGGCCAAAGCTCAGGCTCAGCTAGACATTTGTAAATATTGTTTTTTTTTGGTTCATGACAGGGAGAAGAAAACGGACGATCGCGATTATTACTCTAATGCTGTGGTCACTGTTTGATTGTTTTTTTTTGCTATATTGTTTTCGCGGCTTACTGGTTGGGCCTTGCTTTTATCATAGTAGTTTGTTCTGTTTGAATAATGTCGAGTTTTATGTGTATCCGTTGTCAATCGATTTGCTTCGTCGTTTATCCTTGTGCTTGAGGGGTCTGAGCGAGTCGAGTGAAGTTGGGGGGACGGAGTGACGCGGGAATGATAACAGACCATGCATTTACATAGCTACGGAGTTCTACGGATACATTCTAACGCACGCGAAAGGCCTCGTGCTAAGATGGATTCCATCACAGTATGGACTAGTGGTGATCAATCTCGGACAGAAGTCTAGTTATCAAGGTTGAATTCGAGGGCACGTGTAGTATTAGCCACTTAGCGTGAACCGCAAAATTTTACGTTGTAGCCCCGATCGATTATCGGACCAGTTGCGATCCCGAGCTAGTTGGCTAGTATTGCGCCAGTTACGACTTGGACTCTGGGGCAATTGCTAGAAGACACAGCACCAGATGATAAGCAGATTGTTGTCCATCTAGAAGTCAGATACGCGACTACCCCGCATTGTCGACGCATGTCAACCTCATGGCAAGCGGGGTTCCGTTGCAATGTTCCCCCACACTTTGCAAATTGTGTCATGAATGCCCCATCGAAGATGCTTGATGAGAGCGATGAGCACCGCACCGTGGCCACGCCTGGCGCAGCCGCACACCAAAAGGTTGGTATCTCGATCATGAGATCCAGATGATCAAGAGCTGTATGGAGGATCTGCGAGTTAATCTGAAATCCTTCTCATGTTAACTGTCGATCTTGAACGAGGAGAAAGGGAAGTCTTCTGTGCCGAAGCGATGACCCACAAAATCATGCACCGTTTGGTAATCTCCCGCATTGTTGCACGGTCAAGTAGCTATCAGTCATGAGACTGTATAGTTGTCAGATAGAATAAGGTTAGATGTACATCCAGGTTCTGTATATCTGGGGCACAATGCATAGTCAATCAGAAAACAACGATCAAAACCAAAAAGTAAAATAGCGGCGACAGGACAAGAAGTAAATCTGATACTCAAACCACCTTCTCCTCTTCCGCGGATTTCCTCCGCTCGAGGACCTCGACCCACTTCTTCGGGAACCAGCCTTCGCGGCCCTCGCGTGTCCGACCTTTCCACCATTCACTCTCCACCTCTAATCGTGGATCAACCTCAACGCCGGTGCTGGGATCCAACTTTCCCATGATAGCGACGATTTCATTCTCCTTGAGGGCAAGCTCAGATGGAGATGAAGGTGTGAACGGATATAGTGCGCGTGCAAAAGTAAGCGTAGACGGATCAAGGGGCCCCAGCGGACCACCAGGACCAATTTGTGCCTGCTGCTGTTGCATTGCCCGCTCATTGAGGATTTTTATGAGCTTCGTCATGGCGTATGGAACACCGAAAATAGCGAGTAAAAATATGATAATAGGTTTTCGGCTGGGCTTGACTGGAGGAGGGCCCATTGGGCCTTGGACGGGCTTGCCGCTGATGAACTCACGAAATTCGCCCTGCATGCTTGTCGAACTGGGCCGACCCGTGATGAGCTCCTTCATCCACCGTAAGAGGCCGAAAAGGCCTAATACACTGCCCAAGGCATTGCGGAGATGACTAAACTGTTCGACGACGCCGACCATTGCAAAAAATGAGCTATGCGTCGCCATGAATGTGGACTCAAGCATTTGTGCCACACCCGAGAAGGTCTGGACGATGGAGTGGAGGAGGGTGAAGGTGTGTTGGGTTGTGGTCTCAAGGGTCTGCGAAAGGGAAGGGTTGTTGGGATCCATACCAGGGTACATGCCCATGCTGCCCATGCCACCCATTCCTGGCATGCCGCCGTACATGCTATTCATGCTATTCATGCCATATCCGCCGTACCCGCCGTACCCAGTACCATATCCGCCTCCCATTCCGCCATAACCACCGTACATACTTGATCCATATGGTGAGGAGTACGTAGATCCAAGGCGAGAATATGGTGAATATGGGGTGTTATAGGAAGGCTGTAAAGAATTATATGGTGCAATGGTAGGTGTGGATGGGTTGGAGAGAGCTGGGGGACGTGCAGGCACTGAGGGTGGTTCTGAAGAAGATGAGTTCGTCATAGTTGACGGTGACGCAGCAGCGATTGTCGCTGCCGGGGCTGCTGCTGCCGTACCCCGCTCCCAAGGTTTGGGTGGTGATGCCATAACCGTGCCTACCGTTGACGACGACAAGAGACAAGGATGCGTGTGAATTTGGCTCCGGCTAACGCCGGCTTTCAGCTCCACCCAAATCACATTCACAGTCTCGCCTCATTATAGCTGCACATTTTCACAGTCTAGGATCTCAGTCCCAGTGAGAATCGACGATTGGCTGTACCAATATCAACTTCTCACTGGGTCTCAGTACTAGAGGGCCTGTTCGAGACTAGTCCATAATAATGCTGAAGTATGCATGAATTGGTTCAGTAGACAACCAATTATTCCCTGTGGCCAATCATTATACTCGCCAAAGTAGCTGTGCTAGCCTTAATGCCTTCTGAGTGGGCGTCCGGTCTTTTTCGTTACGGGTAAGCACATACTACAGCCTTGCAGAACTCGTCATTTCAGGAGCTAAACTATGCAAGATTGTCAATATGGTCTACAGGCTTTGCAAGCGCAGGTGTCGTTGACACTTGGTGCACTTGTGAGATCTTGTTCTGATGGGCTTCTATGCTATAAGTGAGGATGGTACGTATCGTGGTGTGGTGGATAAGTATGAGTTGGAATTTTCTCATTTCCCGTGTTTGCTGATATTCTATGGGGGAGCAGTCGGGGAATTAAGCACGACGGGATTCGATGGTCAGTGCAGTCCGAGGCCTGTGCAGGGACAGTGGCATAGCTGAATTTTGCACAACAGCCGTGGTGGGACTCAATCTGCTCATCACAATACTTCGGATTCGTACACTTTTTTGCGAATTCCTCGCCACCCCCAGCATGACACGATATATAGCTTCATGCCTGCTTCAATCATATGATCTCTAATTTTCAGCCATAGGTCCTTCAGGCTCGAGTACCAGAGATACTCGCGATATCATTTAGTGATCAGTACTGTCTTTATCATTCGTGAGAATAGGAGCCTGGCTAGAGAAACAAACGCTCTAGAATACAGATTATAAACGGCTCCACGAGGATCAAAAATGAGTAGTTATAAACTGATACGATGTTAATAGTCAAATTTGATATCAGGTTCATGCACATAGGATGGCACGAGCTGGGCATCACAAATGTACCCCCGAAGAAAGAGAAAATCACCGAGTGAGACAGATTTTGAATGACCTCATGAACGAGGCGAAGTGGAACGACGGCGACCAAAGAAAAACCCGCAGCAGCTCACTCCTTCGTATGCAACACCTTCCGCTCCGCCTGTTGAGACTTGTGCTTGCGTTTGGATTGGTTGTACTTGGGATGTTTGTGCCCCCGCTGCGGGCTGGCCTGGTTGCGTTGAATTGTCGGCCTCATTGTCATTCGTACGCTGCATAGCTGCAGCTGCTTCTGCATCAGTTTCAGGTGTAATGCCATATCTCTGCAACACATTTAAATGCCATGCAATGTGAGCGAAGGCGAGTCATTCACATCTTCATCGCGAGCAGGAGCTACATCAACGGTGCGCCTGGAATTTTCTACAGGACGTAAGCTGAAATTCTGGTGTCGGGATTGGCGAGGCGATGGTCGAGGTGTGTCTGTAGAACCAAACAAACTGCGCCAATTTAGAAGGGATGTATTTGCAGGCGAAGCTGTGGGACGATTTGAATGATCAGCGAAGAAATCTTTGCCCTGTCTCAAAGGTCAGATTAACAAGTGTTGAAGAACGAAGGGTTCTACTGACATATCTTGCCGAGCCTCCGGTATTGGGCTGTTTGAACATTGAGAATCTAGCGAGACATATAAACAAGAATGAAGTTGCTCACGATTGGTTGCCGTACAATTCTGGATTGGGCTGGACGTCCCTAATAAAAAGTGAGATGAACGAGAACTCGAAAGGAAGCTGAGATGACTTGCCTTGAGTTTTGCATTGCTATCATCCGCACCCTGAACGACCAAAACTATTAGAAAAGGATATGGAAGACTCAAGTGCATAGTAAACCAACTTGATGTCGCTCGAGCGCCGCCTCCAGGCTCCATACGTATATTTTTTTGTCTGGTCCAGCACTGGCAATGCATTCCCCATCGGGGGAAATGACAACAGTGAAGACGTGGTCGTCATGAAAGAGTGGGTCTCCGACTTGTTGATTGGTTTTGAGGTCCCAGATACGAACTGAGAAGTCATTTGATGCACTGATGATATAGAGTTCATTGGGAGTAAGACAGAGGGATCTGACAGCGTTGGTATGACCTCGAAAAACAACGAGCTCTTTCCCATCAATCGCCCGCCATTTTCGGATGGTGTGATCGAATGACCCGGAGAAGATGTGTGCACCGTCCTTGGACCAACGCAATGATGACAACCCTTTCTCATGTCCCTTGATCTCTATAAGCAGCCTGCCGTCCATTGACCATACGCAAACCACACCGCCTTGGCCGCCGCTGATGAATTTGTCGCCTTGTGGGGAGTATTTGAAGGCGACAACCCATCCGTGACTTGTCTCTATCGGCGGTGCTATTTGTCGACCAGTATTTGGGTTCCAGCGTCGTATGGTGCCGTCTTCAGATCCACTCGCTATCTCCAGCGCATTAGGAGACCAATCGAGGCACCTCACAATGTCGTCATGCCTCTCCCATGGGTCACCGATCGCGCTACCCTCCTTTATATCCCACAGCCACAGTCTGCCGTCTACACTTCCACAAACGACCATTGGGCAGATCCCTCCTCCGCCACCATACCAAGGTTTTCCTACTGGTTCTCCGTTTCTTTTCCATTGACGAATCGAACTATCCTCAGATGTGCTCATGATATTGCCACTGGTACCTAAATAGGCAAGGCTCCATATGCATTGAGAGTGACCCTCGATGATGCACTCAGGTGTCAAGCTCCCTGCTGGTCGTTCTGGCTTTGGTTTCGTCCACGAGGTGGTCCGAGTGTTGTGATTGACGAAGTAGGACCGACCGAGTGGTGAGATGTGCCATTCGCATTCGGGATCAACGAGATCTCCGGGATAATCTATGTCAAACAATAAATTTGTCGCTCCTAGTAGTAGCACTGTCTTTGCTCACCTAGTCGCACTCCTGGTATAGGTCGGCCCCGTGAAGCCATGGTGAACGTGTCATCTTGATAATAAATTACATCTGACACATTATACTGATACCATAGAGGAGGGAGCGCGTCATTCCCGCCTGCTTCTGATTGAGTAAGCTGGTGGGTATCACAAGATGTCTCCTTACCTTCCCAAAGCGCATCCTGACGGTGTTGTGCACCATATGGTGGTGGCTCCTTCTCCCTTGTCCGGAGCAGTAAAGCTGGTGCCGGTGATTTTGACGGCGCTCCTCGTTGTGCGTCTCTCCGGACTGCTGATGTGCTTGACTCACTTACTTCGCTGAGCATGGCTCCTATCGAGAAAGAAGGCTGCACTTGTAGAGGGTTGGACAGCGAGGTAGAGCTTGAACGATGCACAAAATCAGTAGTGAAGGGCGATAAGAGATTAGAGAGGCTTGCTTCGCGCTCGGGTTCATATGCCACTGTATTTAGCGCCTTCCTTGCGCCGCATGCCGTTAAATGCAGTGTTGAGGAAAGAAACAGATCACCTGTCGAATTGTTGTAGCACATAGATATGTTATACTGATGACGCAAATGTGCATATATCATCCGTACACTGTACACGATGCGTAGCGACACTCCCTGTTACATGCCAATATCCCTGAGCTGGGTGCACCTTCCTTACGACAACATAAGTGAGGCCGCTACTAGGGTCACATTCCCAGCGAACATCAAGTTCGCCGCGCGGAAGATCATTGCACCACAAATTCCAGAAAGCGGAGCCAGCTTCCTTGGTGGTGTTGTCAGGTTGTGACGTAGATCTGGAAAAGTAGTGCAAGAGAAGGAGGTGCATGAAGGGAAATGGATCCAAGGGCGCGGGAAACAGTCATTGTGGCAGATATTGATTATCAGGAGTCAGACACAAGTGAGGAAAAAAAAGAGCTGAACTGAGTGAGTCAACACGGGTGATGAGGAAAGAGAGCGTGCACGTGCGGCACTGTCTTCCAACCTTCAGGACTAATGCGAAGCAGGGCGACGACGACCAAAGAAAAACGCGCAGCAGCTCACTCCTTCGTACGCAACACCTTCCGCTCCGCCTGTTGAGACTTGTGCTTGTGCTTGGATTGGTTGTACTTGGGATGCTTGTGCCCCTGTTGCGGGCTGGCCTGGTTGCATTGAATTATCGGCCTCATTGCCATCTGTGCGTTGCATGGCTGCAGCTGCTTCCGCATCGGTTTCGGGGGTGATACCATATCTCTGTAATGTAATTTAATGGAATGAAATTGGAACAGTGACGAGTCACTCACATCTTCATCGCGAGCAGGAGCTACTTCGACGGTGCGACTTGATATTCCTACAGGACGTAAGCTAAAATTCCAGCGTCGGGATACGCGAGGTGGTGGTTGAGGCGCATCTGTAGGCCGGCCACTGAACCGGAAGACGCCAAACAAACTGCGCCAATTGACAAGGGATGGATTTGCAGGCGGAGCTGCACGATGATTTGAATGATCAGCGAAGAAATCTTTGCCCTATCTCAAAGGTTAGATAAGCATGAGCCGAAGTAAATTTACTGACATATTTTGCCGAGCCTCCGGTATTGGGCTGCTTGAACATTGAGAATCTAGCAAGACATATAAACAAGAATGAAGTTGCTCACGATTGGTTGCCGTGCAATTCTGGGTTGGGCTGGACGTCCCTAATAAGAAGTGAGATATAGCGTGAACTCGAAAGGAAGCTGAGATGACTTGCCTTGAGTTTCGCATTGCCATCATCCGCATTCTAAACGAACAAAACTATTAGAAAAGGATATGGAAACAGCAAAGTGCATTGTACACCAACTTGATGTCGCTCGAGCGCCGCCTCCAGGCTCCATACATATTTTTTTTTGTCTAATCCAGCACTAGCAATGAACTTCCCATCGGGGGACATGGCAACAGTCGAGGGTTGGTCGTCATGCAAGAGTGGCTCTTTGACTTGCTGGTTTGTTTTGAGGTCCCAGATACGAACTGAGTGGTCATCTGATGCGCTGACAACATGACTTCCATTGGGAGTAAGACAGAGGGATCTGACAGCGTTGGTATGACCCCGAAGAACAACGAGCTCCTTCCCATCAATCAACCGCCATTTCCTGATGGTCCTATCGTATGACCCGGAGAAGATGTGTGCGCCATCCTTGGACCAACACAATGATGACACTGAATCATCATGTCCTTTGATCTCGATGAGCAGCTTGCCGTCCCTTGACCACACACAAATCGGTCCTTCCCCGCAGCTAATGAATTTATCGCCTTGTGGAGAATATTTGACGGCTTCAACCCATTCGTGACATGTCTTGATCGGTGGTGCTTTTTGTTGGCCGGTATCCGGGTTCCAGCGTCGTATGGTGCCGTCTTGCGACCCACTTGCTATCTCCATGGCAATAGGAGACCAATCGAGGCATCTCACTGCATCGTCGTGCCCCTCCCACGGGTTGCCAACCATGCTGCCCTCCTTTACATCCCACAATCGCAGTCTGCCGTCTACGCTTCCGCTGACGACCATAGTATCATCGAGATGCACTGCAAATGACTGCACCCCTCCTCCTCCTCCACCATTCCATGACTTTCCTACTGACTCTCCATCTCTTTTCCACCGACGAATTGACCCATCAGCCGACGCGGTCATTATATTACAACCGGCTTTCAAGTAGGCAAGACTCCATATGCATCGGGAGTGACCCTCGATTATGTGCTCCGGTGTCAAGCTCCCTGCAGGACGTCCTGGCTTTGGTTTCCTCCACGACGTCGTCTGAGTATTGTGGTTGACGAAGTAGGACCGACCGAGTGGTGAGATGTGCCATTCGCATTCGGGATCAACGAGTTGTCCAGGATAATCTATGTTATACCATAAAATTATCGCTCCTAGTAGCACTGTCTTTGCTCACCTAGGCGCACTCCTGGTAAAGGTCGGTCTGATGAAGCCATGGTGAACGCGTCGTCTTGATGATAAATTACATCTGACGTCTCAAACTGATGCCATAGAGGAGGGGGCTCGCCATTTCCACCTGCTTCTGATTGAGTAAGTTGGTGGGTACCACAAGGTGGCTCCTTACCTTCCCAAAGTGCATCCTGACGGTGTTGTGCACCATATGGTGGCAGGTCCTTCTCGCTCGTCTGATGTGCGATATGTGTTGGTGAGTGCAGTAGCGCTTCACCCCGTTTCGTTGATTTGCTTGCCTCAGCATCTTCGTATAGCATGATCGTGATCGAGAAGGCCACTGCTTGCAGATGGTTGAACAGTGAGATGGAGACTAAAAGCAAAAATGAGCAAATTCAATAGTCAAGGATGAGAAGAGATGATGGGGGTGATTTTGCATGCGGTATTCGTGAGCGCTTGTCTTGCACTGCCTGTATTGCTGTGGATTCGGTTCGTTCCGTCTCGTCCTTATGCACTGTACATGGCACGCAACTACACTCCCGACCATCCAGTCCTTGTGAGCATCCGATGGCCAGTTCTGTACTCTCCTGGTATGACATGACAAACCAAGCCGCGCTGGGTACCGTTCACATCCGATACTGAGCTCTGTGCGCAGAAGTCCACGTGTATCAATGAGAGCTGAGCCCGAGACAGCGAAACCGACTCTGCTGGTGCTTGCAACGTCTTCGGACGTGACTATCCTAGTGCGTAACTTGAAGCTTGAAGCTTGAGATCTTAACTCTTGAGACCCTCAATGAAGCAATGAAGCCAACTAGCATATTGCGTGCAAAATTGATCATAGTACGGAAAACCCCGGACCTGCTTCGAACACTCCATGTACTATCGCCGTCAATGCATGTGAACCATGCACATGAATTCTTGCTGACACACAGACATCTATGTGCGCATCTACTCCGCATAATTTACTTCTGAAGGTTTTTTTTTCACGCAATCTTGGAGTATTACTCTCACAAGCAGAGTCTTTCCAGTCTTACGAGGATCAAACTGTGCCCACCCGGTCGCCTTGTTGATAGCTCGTTACGTTATGTTCAAATTCGGTGACTCGGCTATTCTTAACGGTGTCACCTTCTTGATCGTCTGATGTTCAAATGCCACTCGAGCTAACAACTAGATATGATGGAGTTCTGCAATTGGTCTGCCTTTGCTTGATGATCACATCGTCAGACAGGAACAGCATTGGAATCACGATCCCACGAACAGATCTTCTCGCTCCTTTAGAATCCAACACCGCCTCCAAAAAATTCCGAAACTATTTGCTCTTTGTTTGATTCATACTGATTTAAAGAACAGACATCGAATCACTATAAAAAACGTTGGATGGTGCTATTATCTGTACGAACCCCATCAACTTCGACAATCCCAATATGCCCTACATCTCAAATGATTCTGCTTGGTGGTCGTTCATCAACGAGACTCATACTTTGAGCTATGTGGCAGGTTCGTAGAGAACAAGTCGGATAGCGTTGGCGATGTCTCACCATTGTTGGTTGTGGTTTCATAGTTGCATGCTCTGCCGCGGTGGTATACGATTGTAGTGAGCAAGAAAATGCGTTCAGAGGGATTATTGATATCTACACAGTATTCAAGCATTAACATTCGGACAAGAGGTAAGTTGATGCCATGACTGGAGCATCCATCTCACTAAGAATCTTTGATAGTTAGATCTGGTCTGGGTGAGCAAAGTCCAATATTTGAAGCGCAAGAGGATAATGCAGTTGTTGATTGGGAACAGAAGCGACGATGTTCCCTTATGACTGTCCTTTATATCTGTGTACGTACTGGCTTGGTGTGTCACAGGCGCATGTGACGGGTTTTGCTCACTTCACTTCACAATATGCTAGGTGCGCTACATCGGGATACTATATTCTGTGTATGTTTGCAATGACACGCTGCATCATACTAATACGCTCTCATGACCAGCTTTAGCATTCTGCGTATGTGTCTCCAAGTATTACGTACCATTTTTAGTCTGACTGGCAACATGCAGCGAATATCCCTATCTCGAATACAGATCTAGTGTGTATTTTGCACCGATGCCATCGTCATTCATTTACTAATTGCACTCCTACTTAGGGGTGGGTGATATTCTCGGTCGGGTTGCAATGTTTCTCACCTTAATGACTGCAACAGTTGTAAGTTCCTTTTGAGCCCTGAAGTCCTTAATTCGCACGAGACGCACTATTTTCAAAGGCACTATCCTTTGGTTTATGTACGTATGGACGCCTGTTGTGGTCAATTGCATGCTGGCTGGTGAGCTCATATCCAGTACCTTGCTGACATTGACTTGACTAAAATATCATCGAGTTATCATGCTCGTTCGGATACACGCCATGTATCAGAGATCTAAAAAGATGCTCATCTTTCTCGTTGCACTCTTGCTGGCTTCCACAATTGCTTCCGCAGTTATAACGGCGATGGGTAACATCAGTGTTTCAGGAGGTAAGCTTCAATCGTGGATGAAATCCTCGACCCCATGAGACTCATGCACGAACACCAGTGGAGGCCGTCCTTTCTGGCAACCGTTCTTGTTTAATCAATATTAGCTCAGACAGAATAGAGCTGAATAACAAGAATCTGACATCCACCGCTGCATGGGAGATCATCGTCTTCTTTCTTGCCGTCTGGATTGTTATAAAACATTTCTATGAACTGCGCCAATTACCGACAGGACCAACAATTGGGGACTCTTTCACAGTGTTAGCAGAAAGCCACACGTTGTACTTTGTAGCGTAAGCCCAGTGACCCGGACATTAATATCTCACTGAAGTTCTGCATCTCTAGCTTTGCTGCTGTTGCTTCCTTAAGCCTCGGATCACTGTCTCCGACGATCGAGGTGCGCCGATTCGTATCTGTGACCGATATCTGTATTTGACCACCAGTCATCTCTCCAGTTCTCAGTTTCTGCAGGAGTTGGTGTTTATGAAGGAGTACTCCAAATTGCCCAGGTGTTGCAGATGTTTGTGCTGGGACCACGTCTCATCCTTAGCGTTCGAAACTATCACGCTAAGCTCGTGACTCGCTCTGACGAAGGAACTGGTATGACCTCGATCGCCTTCGAGGCTGGTGGGGATTTGTCAACCGGAGGCGATGTGTAGCGCAAGAAACAAGTTCAATAATCAACGTTGCAACCCATGGGTACTGTGCAGGCAGCATAGTTTGGTGTAGCATTTCATGATGGTATTTATGTGGTGTATCGAAGTGATTTTGAGCATGTGTAGATTTTTTGGCAGTTTTAGTGTACAGTCTCATATTAGAGCTTTGCTGTGGTATTTATCCTGAAACATTTGGTGGACAGAATTAGGTCTGAGATCAATATGAATATTCTGTTGTATCATTGCCATACTCGCTTATCGATTATTGCACGCACTTGAATGAAGTCGACCAAACATATGCAATCAACTCATGCACATGTGGTCAGGTTCATCAGGAAAACCCTCCTGTGTTAAATATCAGTGATTATCAGCAATTATTGACGGATTTCTCAAAAAGCAGCTGATTTCAAGGCGCATAGATTATGTTACCCCAAGAAACTTTGACAGAAATGTTTCTAACCATTAGCTATTTGACTAATTTGTCAAGCATTTGAGAGACCATCCATTCCAATTTTGACAAAGGGTGTTCACCAATTTCTCCGCCATCAGACAGCATTACACAAACGAATTATTTTTTGATTAGAAAAGGGTATGTAATGTAACAGCGTAGCTAGTAATGACTGACATGGAGACATGTATCAATCAGCGCTGTGGCTCTTGACAATCTTTAAATCAAATAGGTACACCAAATCAAAAGAGTAGATTACCATGACTAGTCTTCCTCCATGCTGTCAAGGTCAAGCAGTTCGAAGGCGTTCAGCTAGATGTAATCCCCAGTAGCGCCATTCCATTTCAACTTACTGCACAGTCTGCAACCCAAGTGACAAGTCAGTAATGAGCATCAAGCAGCCTAAAAACACTCACTGTGCAGCCTCATAAATATCTGAAGATTTAGTATCTGCAACTACTAGATGTCCACTAGAGTCCACACAATTTTGGCGTAACGTCTATTACTCCACAACGCATCAACATAAAAATTTAATTAGTTGACAGCTCGATAGTGTGACATCGAAAGTACAGTACCTGCTATTTATTTTTTTGAATCTCGACGTGTTGAGTCCAGCGGAAGGTTACCGCGCAGAAAAATGCATTTTCCCTAGAGTTCACGCACTTTGTCACACCATGTCACACATCTGCCGCCATGCCTTTTCGCACTCCGTATCAGTGTACGCACCGTTCGTCGCGGCGGAGTTTTGATTTACACAGTCTCAATGTAACGCTTTGCATAGATTGTCACGTCTGGGGCTTATTTCTTTTATCACAGATGATCCTGACAAGCATGTAGCCCCGGAGAAATTTGTTTTGGTATTTCCTCATCATGTATAACCATCACACCACATTCCAGAATTTTATGAGGTGATCTGACCTTCATAGCAAGCCTTCTATGCACAAAATTGCCCTCCAGCATCAATAATTTCACCATAGGACGAGGTCTACTTCAATTTTCTTCAAATAAAAAATACCACACTATGTATTATGCTAGGGGGAACTTGACTATACCATACATAAGGATTCTGTGCAGAATTGCGTGTGCTAGAGTCAATGCGCGGACTCTTGGGACACACGGACTCGTGGGACTATCTAGTAGTACCTGCAATGAGAAGTATGAGTGAGGTCGTCAGCATAGCTCACCACTCTTTTCATTGCAAATCTGTCACTTTGATTCTTGCCAGAGTTCGTTGGGGCTGGCTGCTCAGCAATTGAATAAATTTGCAAGATAGAGGACCTACTTACAGCAGAGGTAAAGAGTTATGAGTGGATTGAACCCCTTATGACAAGGATTGGATCATGGGCACTCAGGATAATCAAGATACTTACAGCCATGCTGGCTTGCATTGGCAGTGTGCTACCTCATACCACCTTCTGAAGGAGAAGAACGTGGACAGGGTCTGGGTTGGTTTGAGTTCTGTTGTCAACTTGAAGGTTGAAGGCACCTCACCATGCTACCTACCATCGATACAGAGAATCCCTCCAGTCATGATGTACGGAAGCGCAACAACTTATGAGGAGTATGTAGACCTAAGGCGAGAGTACAGCATGGGGGTGTTATAGGATGGCTGTAAATAGTTGTAGGGTTCAAGGGTCAACAGTGCAGATGGGTTAGAGAGGGCTGGGGATTGTGCAGGCTATGAGAGTGGTTCTGAAGGTAAACTTGTCACAGTTGACGATAATGCGGAGGCGATTGTCACTGCTAGGGCTGCTGCTGCTGTGCCCCGCTCCCCAAGATCTGTGTGGTCTGAGTGGTGATGTGCTCACCGTTGCCTAGTACGACAACAAGAGAAAAGGAGTTATACTCTGATAGGATGGTGTGGGTCAAATATAATATCCATGCTCATAGGATGGCACGAGTTGGGCATCGTAACCACACCAGCGAGGAAAGATAAAATATCAAGCGATACAGGTTCTAAGTGATCTCATGACTGATGCGAGGTGGGACGACGATGACCAAATAAAAATCCGCAGCAGTTCACTCCTTCATAAGAAACATCTCCCGTCCCACCGCCTGCACCTTGCGTTTCCGTTGGTCCTTGAGACACCTGTGCCTCCGGCACAACCTGCGGATGGCTTACTTGCATCGAACTGCTGACCTGCTTGCCATTCACATGTTGTGCAGCTGCAGCCGCTTCTGCACGGGCCACTTCTGCTGCAGAAGGAGGGGAGACGTAAATTCTCTGCAAATATATTCAATTCAAGGACATCGAACAGGAGCGATGGAAGCCACTAACATTTTTCTTGCGACCAGCAGCTACCATAACTGTGGGTAAAGAGCTTCCTCCTGGAAATAAGTTAAAATTCCAACGTCGGGGCTGGAGCGATATCGATTGTGGCTCGTTAGGTCGAGTGGTGAAATGCAGCGAATTGAGCAAGTTACGGTGTCGGGATTCGCGAGGCGATGGTCGAGGCGCGCCTGTAGAGCTCAACAAACTGCGCCAATTTAGAAAGGATGTATTCGCAGGCGGAGCTGTGGGACGATTTGAATAATCAGCGAAGAAATCTTTGCCCTGTCTCAAAGGTTAGATTAGCAGGAGCTGATGAAAACATTTACTGACATATCTTGCTGAGCCTCCAGTATTGGGCTGTTTGAACATTGAGGATCTAGCGGGACATATGAGCAAGAATGGAGTTGCTCACGATTGGTTGCCGTACAATTCTGGGTTGGGCTGGACGTCTCTAATAAAAAGTGAGATATAGTGTGAACTCGAAAGGAAGCTGAGATGACTTTCCTTGAGCTTTGCATTGTTATCATCCGCACCCTAAACGACCAAAACCGTTAGAAAAGGATATGGAAATACTGAAGTACATAGTACACCAACTTGATATCGCTCAAGCGCCGCCTCCAGGTTCCATACATAGATTTTTTTGTCTAATACAGCACTGGCGATGTATTTTCTATCAGGAGACATGGCAACAGTCAAGAGTTCGTCGTCATGAAAGAATGGGTCTCCAACTGCCTGATTGGTTTTGAGGTCCCAGATGCGAATGGAGCAGTCATTTGATGCGCTAATGATATAGCGTTCATTGGGAGTAAGACAGAGGGATGTGACACCGTTGGTATGACCCTGAAGGACAACGAGTTCCTTTCCATCAATCCATCGCCATTTTCTGATGGTGTTATCGAATGACCCGGAGAAAATGTGTGCGCCATCCTTAGACCAACACATTGACGTCACCCCGTTGTTATGTCCCTTGATCTTGATGAGCAGCTTGCCGTCCCTTGACCATATGCAAATCGGTCCTTCCCCGCTGCTGATGAATTTGTCGCCTTGTGGAGAGTATTTGACGGCAATAACCCATCCGTGACTGGTCTTTATCGGTGGTGCTATTTGTCGGCCAGTGTCTGGGTTCCAGCGTCGTATGGTGCCGTCTTCAGATCCACTTGCTATCTCCAAAGTATCAGGAGACCAATCGAGGCACCTCACTGCAGCGTCGTGCCCCTCCCATGGCTCGCCAATCATATTGCCCTCCTTTATATTCCACAACCTCAGTCTGCCGTCTCCGCTTCCGCTGACGACCGTAGTGTCATCGAGATGCACTGCAATTGACTGCACCGCACCTCCTCCTCCATCCCATGACTTTCCTACTGGTTCTCCGTCTCTTTTCCACTGACGAATCAAGCCATCACTCGACACACTCATTACATTGCAACTAGCTTTCAGGTATGCAAGACTCCATATGGTTTTGGAGTGACCCTCGATGATGCGCTCAGGTGTCAAGCTCCCTGCTGGACGTTCTGGCTTTGGTTTTTTCCATGATGTGGTCCGAGTATTGTGGTTGGCGAAGTAGGACCGACCAAGTGGTGAGATGTGCCATTCGCATCCGGGATCAACGAGTTGTCCAGGATCATCTATGTTATACCATAAATTTGTTGGACTTGCTCCTAGTAGCACTTTCTTTGCTCACCTAGGCGCACTCCTGGTAAAGGTCGGTTCCATGAAACCATGGTGAGCGTGTCGTCTTGATATTGAATTTCATCCGACACCTTAAACTGACGCCACAGAGGAGGGAGCGCTTCATCCCTGCCTGCTTCTAATTGAGTAAGCTGGTGAGTATCACAAGATGGCTCGTTACCTTTCCAAAGTGCATCCTGACGGTGTTGCGCACCATATGGTGGCGGCTCCTTTTCGCTCGTTGGCTGCGCAACATGTGTCGGTGAGTGCAGTAGCGTTTCACCCTGTCTCATCGATGTGCTTGATTCTCCCTCTTCGTATAGCATGACCGTGATCGAGAAAGGACGCAGTGCTTGGAGATGGCTGAACAGTGAGATAGAGGCTGAGCTTAATAATTAGGAAAATCAACGGTCAAGGATGAGAAGAGATGATGGGGGTGATTTTGCATGCTGTATTCCTAAGCGTATGTCTTGCACTGCATGCTGGCAGGTGGGCTCGGTTCGTTCCGTCTCATCCTCATGCACTGTGCATGACACGACCATCCAGATTATTGACATACATACTTTCGATGGCCAATTCTGTATCATCCTGGTATGACATGACAAAGCAGGCCGCGCTGAGTCATGTTCGCATTAAATATCGAGTTCCCTGCACAGAAATCCACATGTATCAACGAGAGCTGAGTCCGAGACAGCAGAATCGTCGACTCCGTTGGTACTTGCAATGCCTGAATCCTGGAACAGTGGAACAGGACTCGGAGGCGGGTACGTGAGGAAAAAAGGGACACTAGATTCGAGGGTTGTGGTGGTTAATGTTGACTTTGAGAAAAGTGGGGACACTAGTAACGAGGAAGTACATGAGCTGACTGAGACGGTATATGTCATAGGCCATCTCACAAACGTTACGAGGATACTCTAGCGAGTAGAGGCGAGCACGCAGGACGTTCCACTACACACCCAGCAGCAGTGCCAACAGCTCCTGCTCCAAGTGCCGCCCAGGACGCCCTGCCCACACCTTCCACTCCTCCTCAGGCCCCAAAGATCCTCGATACCCCACCAGCTCCAAGGCCTCAGCGCACGCACTATCCTCCAGGGTATTATGCGACCCTAAACCAGGGGGAGAGGGCTGCAATTGCAGTCCATACCTGCGAACCAGAGGAGTTAGGACTCGAGGAAGATGAACCCGTCACTTACCACCATGCTATGGCTGCAATCGAGCCAGAGCCGACATTGCAGCAAGCCCTTAATGGACCAGATGGAGTCGAGTGGCAAGAAGCGGTTGACTACGAGATTAGTCAGCTCGAGAAGCTCGGAACTTGGGAAGTAGTGAACGCACCTCGAGGCATCAATATCATCCCATGCCACTTTGTCTTGGCGACGAAACGTGGCCCGGACGGGCAGAAACTGAAACTCCGCGCACGCCTGGTGGCAAACGGCCAGCGTCAGCAACATGGTGTCGACTATTTCGACACATTTGCCCCCACTTCTAACATGTCCACCATCCGCACGGTCCTCGCTATGGCAGCCCAACGTGACTGGGAAATACACCAGGTAGATATTAAGAGTGCTTACCTCTATGCTGACCTTAAAGAGGAAGTGTATATGAGGGCGCCACCTGGGTACTTGAAGGCTGGGGATGAGGGGAAGATATTGAAGCTGAGGAAGAGCCTACCGGGGTTGAAGCAAGCGGGCTATGAGTGGCATGAGGAGTTAGCTGCCGTTTTCACCAAGATCGGATTCACGCGCTCACAGGTGGACCAAGCCGTTTTCTACAAACGCACACCCCAGGAGCACACTGTCATCACTGTGTCGGTGGATGACATGGCAGTGACATCCAACCATGTCCGTAACATCGCGCACTTCAAAGCTCGACTCCAGGAACACTTTGAGATAAGTGACCTAGGAGAGTTGAAGTGGCTCCTTGGCCTCAAGGTCAGCCATGACCGCAGTGCACGCATGCTAACCCTTTCCCAAGGTGCTTATGTCCAGACTGTCCTCGAACGGTTCCACCTCACCGACGCAAAGAGCACTACCATTCCCATGGACGTAGGCACTATCCTATCCACGGACCATTCCCCTTCGACTCTCACCGAGCACACGGACATGCGAGACGTACCTTATCAGAGGGCGGTAGGTTCGCTAATGTGTGCAGCAACCAGCACCCGCCCCGATATTGCGTTCCCAGTTGCCACGCTATCCCAGTTCATGAGGAACCCAGGACGAGCGCACTGGGAGGCCAGCAAACACGTCATGCTTGTGGAGCTCATATAAGGTGAGTTTACTCCTGGCGATGTTCGCTCGGTGAATCTGACGTGCGAGGACTGTGTACAGGCCTTCTACCTGAGGGATTTCGGCAATCACGCGACGCTTAGGTTCTGCGGAGAGGATGCGGCACATAGTGCCTTCAAAATGGACAGCAAGGCCCGCAGCTGTGATGCGGTTCGTCGAGATGAGAGTGAACGCCATTTGGGGGGCATAAAGTGTGTTGCAGAGGGTAATACTAGTGCGTTTTTCACCCAACGGCAGTTCTAACTTGACGTCTCCCCTCCCAATAGCTGGAACCTTTGTGCCATCAGCCGTGTGAACGTCTTGCGGCTCGATGGACACAAAGTTCTCAAACTTCGTTCGATCCGGGCAGAAATGCGTACTTGCACCGGAATCGATGATGGCTCCGCGACGATCCTTGGGCACCCGCAGCTGCTCTGCAACGCTTGTGAGATCCGACGATGCGAACGCAAAGTTTTCGTGGGGGTCAGACTGGTCTTTAGACGCGGCATTAGCAGAGTGTTTCTGGCCACATCCTCCTCTCCTCGCCCTCTGCTTCGGCCCTTGGCCTTCCTTGTCACCTCCAGGCCTCCAACAATCTGATTTATAGTGGCCCTTACGGTTGCAATTAAAACAGGTGACTTCGTCATTGGTCTCGCCCTTGTTCCCCGGAGTCTTACCCTTGGTATGGGTTGCCTTAGCAGAGAATGCACTCGAGGAGCCCTTTTTCGTGCTACGACGGTCCGTTATTTGACGGTGCTCGTATTCCTCGCTCACGACGCTGATGAGTTCGTATGGGGTAAGTGGTTTCTGGGCTATTTTCGACGCGGCATTAATGGACGAGAGTAGAGGGCGATAGGACTCAGGCAGGGAGCCGAGAATGATGGCCTGGAAGTCACGATCGTCCAGTGCTGCGCCCATTCCAGCTAGAGATTCCCTGAGTCTCAGGAGCTCTGCAAAGTGAGCCTTTATGTCCGCTCCTTCGTCACACCTCGTCTCATGCAAGCGTCTCCGCAGATCAATCTGGACCAATTCGGTCTTGCCCTCATGGATTCGGCAAACCTCTGACCAGATGACGGATGCCACCTCGAGCTTTTGGACCCGCAGCAGCAGCTGGTCCGATATCGTGCTGAAGACGTGCTGCTTTACCAGTGAGTTTTTCTGGTAGTACTCGTCGATTTTCTTATCTAACTCGTCGATCTCCGTCTGCGTGGGCGTGGAGCCATCGGGCTTCGTCATGCTGCTCGTCGCTGGATTAATTGCGAATGGTACAGGTTCTACCGCACGACCATCGACATATCGCATCAGACCTCGAGCACCTAGGGCCGTCAACATTCTTTCCTTATAGGTGATCCAATTACTCCCGTCGTCGGTGAGTTTTGGGATGTTGAATAACGAGGCGTTGGTGCCGGGGAGCGTAGATTCCATGGCCGTGTCAGGGCTCCATCAGGAAAACCCTCCGATGTAAACTTAGATAAATTGGATCTTTTTAGACAAATTTTGGACAGCTGTAAAAATTTGAAGTAGCTGGCCCTAAGAGTGATAGTGTAGTGCAGGCTAATGATAATCATTGGCAACCTAGCGCAGTGTAACAAAACTATATCGATCTATGTATGTATTTACATAAAATGATGAACACTCGTCAAGAACGTTAGCGGAAGTCCATTCACGAGGAGCCACAGGTCCGAAATGCGGAATCAAATGGGCGCTACAACGGATGTTGCTGATTGGTATAATGCTGGCAATTCGTTCTCCGTTCTTGATGATGCGCGAGACCTTGTGCAAGCCATGATCTCGGTTAGGTATGCGGAAGGGAGAGAACCATTCCACATATGCGAGATGTTTCGGAGGCTGAAATGTGGACGGAAAAAGTTTTGGGACGGCCTTGGGAGGGATTGAAAATATAACACGGACTTGCGCAATTCGATATCCTGAATAGTATTAGCTATTAAGTACCAGTCAATAGCACAATTCAGAGCACTTACCTTTGGTGCCGAGTGAATCACCTGTACCATCATTAACAAACACAGTATCAAATCGTGGTGCGACACTGTCAGACGCAAATGTTCCCGATCGTCCAGGACAAGCATGGACACTATCAACAGTGACCGGAGAATCGCCATGACCATGAACATCAGCCGAGAGCCATTTCACCTTGTGAAAGACTGGTAGTGTTTGAAATGGGATGTGGATATCAGCTGCTCGATCTTCGAGCTGCCTGGCCGTAATAGTAGTGTTGGCAGGAAGTGTGACTTTGGCAACATAACGTGCAAGAGATTCGTTGAAGTGCGTGGCGCCATATTCGTTCGCAACCTTGTCAGGTGGTGACTGCCTTAACTGTAGGATGCTTTGTCATCGTTTGAGTGCGACGAAATGTCATTTCTGGGGGACGTGGCTGGGGTGGACAGTGCAGTGTTACCAATGAGTCTCCACTGAATGTATTTTTCGTGACGAAAAATCTTCTCCCTCCGTTCAAGCCAAGTCGTCATTTGAGCAAACTCGTTTTTGTGATTCGTAGAACGATAAGCATCTTTTGCGAGGTCAATGTGAAGACGTTCGGTATATTCGGTATTGTAGTTGTCCGTAGTGCCGAACATTCGAATCATATGAGCATAGTGAGCTGTGAAGTGGAGCTTTGGCAAATTGAATGAATTCCGAATGCCGAGGTCGATAAAGATGTCCTTGTTGTTGTGGAAAACGTCAAGTGCCTCATTGAGTGAGACCAGTGTCTCAGAGGTGTGAGATGGGTACTGAGCGAAGTATAAAAAGTCTAGCAGACCACGAACTGCACGGAGGAGTCGAGCGGAGGACATGTTGTTAGGTAGACTGATGTCGACAATGATGCCAAGCAAGAAACGGCAAATTTGATTGTGTTCTGTACCACTCACGTGCGAAAGAGTTGTAATTCCCTTCGTAAATATGCGAATATGGTGATTTGGGGGAAGGCGTCGACATCTTGCGTCAATCTCTGCGCTGCCACATGCGTCAGCGAGCCAAGCGAGGAGGTGCTTTATGAGCCCTTGGTATAGTTGATGCAGAACATCAGGAGTTACAGACTCAAATATATTGACGAAGGGTAGTCCCTCCCAAAATGGGTGGACAATTGGCTTAATGCCAGCATTTGCACATGCCCGAACGAAGGCCAATCCACCTTCGTCAAGAGCACAAAGTGCATCAAGTACCGCGCCCAAGTCTCGTGGTTGCCAGTTTGCAATACCAGTTGCTAAACCGAGCTCGTCAGAGGGAATGTCGCACTTCGGACATTGAGTTGTCTTGATTCCAGTAGCTAAAACTTGCTCTGGATAGTCTCCTGCGAAACACGCAAACAAGGGATGGCCTCGATGCACTGTTCCATCACCACGTCGCATATTGATGCCATTGATTCCAGCAGCTGCGAGCGGAGCAAGTACGCAGCCCACACAAGCATGATATAAATTGGCGAGCATCCGTCGGCGCGCAGCTTTTTTTGTAACGTGATCGAGGCGAGTAGTTGGAAGATATGCAAGGAGGACATGTGCATGGCGTGATGGTTTCCGACGAATGTCCTTTGGGATATTTCCAATGGTCATGTAGACTGGGTACGCTGTCTTGTTGCGAAACATCGTAACTTGAGTCTTGTCTGATGAAATAATGATCGGAATTATAGTAGCGCCAGGACGTTCACGGTCTAGGTGTTTCTAGAGAACAGTGTCAAAATTTGTACATCGAAGCTCACAAAACATAGATAATACCCACCTGACTATTCCACCACCATTTTCCAGTATGCATCTCGTGATATAAACGAATCGTTTCATCTTTGTCGGCATAGTGACGTTCAGGAGCGAAGATGAGAAAGTCGGCAAAGTTAGGATCACTGAAAAGAGCCTTGATACATTCAATGATATCGCGATAGTAGACGTCAAATGCTTCATTGGCGACAACAATCTGATCGCGTTTGAATTTTGGACGGCCCGGAAGTTCGTTGTCGATGATCTTGTTCAGCTCTCGCGTATTCTTGAAGGAAAGACCAATCTTTTCACTAAGCTGGAGGTGTCATGATTAGATAAATCCTTGCGTTCAATGGAAGCACAGACTTACACCCTCAATTGAGACAAGTTCTGTGAATGCGGTTGAGCTTGAACCTCGTAATTTTGCCCAACGAGCTATATCCCAATCAAGTTTTGAGGCAAATGGAGCGTAAATATTATCTGCACTCGAGTCGTCAAGCTGTGCATGGTAGGTTGCATTGCTTGGCTGCTTGACGACATCAACAGGCTGTCCAGCTCGAATATCGGGGTATCGGACAACTGTGGGTGCCTGTTCGTGTTCGCGAAGTCGCTGTTGTGCCATATGTTGAGCATCTTGGCCTTGATCTGCAGTAGGTGGGTGCGAGGTGTCATTGTGCGCAGGCGCTGACACTACAGGAGGTTCCGATTCATCATGACCACCAATGTCATGATGCTCACCATGCACAGGAGGGGCAGGACTCAGACGCACTGGTACTGCAGGAGGTTCCCATTCGTTCTGATCACCGATATCATAATCTGAATCGTCTTCGTCCAAATGCTCCTTGCCTGCATCCTCCTCGTCATCTGACTCTGGCCATGCGAGCTCGTCCTCAGCATATGTTCCGAAAAAATCACCTTCGAACATGGCATGATCTGGATCAGGAGCATCTACCTCTCCTTTGTTTGGTGGGCCTGGAGCAAATTGCCGCGAGGAAAGGTATAGGGCGCGACAGCTGGGATTGGTGGTCTTTGCGAGATGCTGGCTATAACCTGTGATTGACGCAAGTTGTTTATCACAGGCGGGACATGTTATTTGAGGCATGTTCTGTATTGATTTTTATGAAAAAAAATTGAACACGGTGTCTGAAAATCACTTACAACGTGTCTCCCAACAGTACAAGTGAATCAGGAGGTCACAATTCTGATGGCCAGAGACGAGAGGCGGCGTCACTAGTGTGTCAAAGGTGAGGCTCTGCCGAAGTAAAAAAATTGGTTAAGTGATGACGGGATGCCATATGTGCGGATATTGGCAAATCCGAAGCTTGCAGCAATGGAAGCAACTCATTAATTATGTCCGGAGCATGCCAGCACAGGTAAATGACTTTTGCCAAGCGCAGTAGTTGAACACATCAGACAGAGGGTGGCAATGGAGTGGAGACTGCTTCATGATAAATGGACAAAATGACCAGCATCCGATTAGCCTGGGTGACGGGACCAGGGAGAAAAGTCATTGAACCGAGCTAAACAAAGAGGGTGGTAAGGGGAGGAAAACACGATAGTTCGTAACGGAGAAATGCCGCGCCCAGCCGACGGACCCATTATCAGGGAGGAAAAGTAGTAGAATGTGCTAAACATAGAGGGCGGTGATGGGGAAAGCGTCTCGATAGTTCGTAAATGAAGGGAACACCATAGTACTTGAACATGCTGAACATAGAGGGTGGTAGTGGAGAAGAGAATGCTTCTTGGTAATCTGTAAATGGAGGAAATGCCTTTCATCCGATTATCGGGCCACCAATAAGAATGTTCCCGATAACGGGAACGTTACCAGGGAGAAAACGAGTGTGCGCACTAGCACTTTGTAAGGCTGTGTTTAAGTTTTTCAACATAAACTCACCAAATAGCAGACTAAGCCAGACAGGGAAAGGTCAACCCTGGCTCAGCGCTCAGTGTTATGGTATAATAGGCGGACTGTTTCAAATTGAGTGGCTAACTCAAACGAAAAACACTCACTCACCTTTTGAAGCGGTCTTTCTGTAGCAGAAAGGCACTATCACATTCATTCCTTCTAATTTTTCACTCCTTCCAACCTCATCTTGCCTTCAATGGACTCGCCTGTGCATCCACGGTGTAAGCGAAAAATTCATGACAACATGCTTAAAACTCACTTGGTTCAAGTACGACGCAAAGCAAAAGACCAGGCTCTAGAAAACCCAGGTAAGCACCATGTCATCATACAAATTCACACTCACAACGACACTTTGCGGCAGTGTGGGGATCACTCCAAAAAAAGCGGACATGCAAGCGTGAACCCTCACCCATTGACGATATTGCACCTATTCCAAAACGGGTCCGAGCCAAGCCAGTTAAAAGTAAGTCAGGATTACTAGCTCACATGTTACAATGACTCACCATGGTAAATGCAGGTGGTGCGACAAAAGCGAGGACACCAGCGCCTCTCCTCAGAACTGAAAACAGCAAAAGCAGCAGTAAGTATCTGAGTCAGTGCCCACAAAGCCAAACTTGCTTACAGAAAGATTAGAGCGGCCACCACCTCTCGCTTCAGACTCTGAGGACAATGTGGAGGTTAGCCAACCTCAGCGGTCAAAGAAGAAGGGTCAGCATTGCGTGTTCCCACGGGACAGACGGTCTTACTAATGATTGAAAGTTGTAGCTCGTGTCTTCGTTGAACAGTCGGATATCGATTCAGACGATGCCAGCAAGCAGAGTGCCTCTGATAGAACTTCCGGTTCCGATATTGAAGAGTTGGACTCAGAATCAGAGCCAATTGAGAGCATCGCAGAAGCACTGTTTGGAGAGGTGAGTTTTCTGCACTACTAGCTTACATAAGTAATTTGTGCGACCTTCAAGGTTCCTGCAATTGCCAATGCACAGCAGAAAAAGCCTGCGAAAAGCACATCTGGCAGACCTCAAACGACCAGAAATGACCCATCCCAGTCACCGACACCTCCACCACCTGTATGGGGCTCTCAATACAAGTCTTCGAGTGCGAAAGAGAAGAAATATGCTGCTGAAGTAAGAAATTTATATTTTGATTCCGACTCTACTAAAACTTCCAAAACTTACTCAACAGGTCCCTATGTGGGACTCTCCAATGACGAGGTCATCCTTTGGACCGCAACCTCTCAAACGCATCAGCAAAAGCAACAAGCACTCCTCTGTAGTTGAAGAAGATGAAGAAGACGAAGATCCCATTTTCGATATCAAACCTGAGCCCTCCATGTCCGAGTCTTCGCATGCTGACCCCATGGCTAATCTTGTTTACACAAAGACTGGGTCAGTACGACTTACAGACCAGAACACGGATCTTCGCAAGGTGATTCAACACGGCATCCTCGAGGTCAAAGCATACATTGCTTTCAAGCATGGATACCCTGAACTTGTGGCCAAGAACTCATATGCGCGCGAAATCCTATTGCAGGCTGCAAAGCACCACAAGACAGTGCCGATTGAGAAACGGATGTATGTTGATGACGAATATCTGTCGGCACTCGCCAATCTAGTAAGTGATCTGTCTTATCATGGTTTAATATTGACACATGCTGTAGATTGATGCTCGTGCGAGCCTGTTTCGCACTGATATCAAGGATGTCGCCTATAAATGTGCCCCAGGATACTTCCGACTCGGTCATAACTGTGATGCCATCATTGACCGTCTCCTTGCGAGTCATTCCTACATTTTTCCGCAGATATTTGATGTTAGTTTTTTTTCGGGCGAGAATTTGACATTGCACTGACACCTCGCATCAAGGCAGAGGGTCTTCCTTCACCAAAACGACAAAAACCATACCAAGGGCAGCCTGTTGTCAACACTCTATACGAGGTATTCTTCAAAAACGCGAAGTCTATTGGTTCGCAGTTCGCGCAACGCTTCATTGACATTGCGAAGAACAAGGCCGGTCGGCCGGAGGTGCCCATCCCCATGGTAGCGATAGTCAGCACAGCTGTAAGTTCGTGTTCGCACTTATCTTCTCATTAATTTTATTTGTTGTCAGATTCACGCCACTCTTATTGCAAAGAAGAACAAGGCAGGTGACGACTTCAAGTTCACAGGTAACCAATTCTGTGATATCTATACCTACCACGTGGCGTTGTTGGAGAAAATTCGAAGGACCGCTCCCGTCAAGTTTCATAAAATGATGGCCGATATCTACGAGGAGGTTCAGTAAGTCTGCATCCAAGTTGGTGCACACATTTCTGACGTACTGCTACTTGCAGAGGTTTCCGTCGTGACACAATTGGTGTCTATGACAAAGACACTGATCTAGCGCTCTTGGACCTCGATGGCATGGACGACGAGTAAAATATCTCACTGACATGCCATGTTTTGCAGGAATTCAATGTATCTTATAATCCTTGATACCTCGCCGCTCGCTATATCTCACCATTCACTATGTTTTCCTCGTTTAGATCTTACTTTACCGCTGCTGTAGCCTGATACCCGAGTTTAATGATATTAATTTTTTCGTGTATTCGAAGTGCGAAACTCTTCCTATCAGTGTATCCCAGGGTATGTAAAGCCTTTCCTAGTTGTCTACAAGGACATGTCAAATTGTTCTAATGGTAGTAAGGTATGGCTAATTGAAAATCAGCAATAAAGTCTGGCCAGGGTGCTTAGTTTGTCTAATATGTCTAGTTTGCGTTAATTGCGCTAAAAAAGATCCAATGTGAGCAGCTTTATCTAAGTTTACATGGGAGGGTTTTCCTGATGTCATAACCTCTAGCGAGTAGAGGCGAGCACGCAGGACGGTAGGAGCTAGACAAACGAATGTATATCTCAGTCTCGTATCAATGACTCGCTGTATTCAAGTACCTAGACAAACGAATGTATCTAGATGCTTGGTTAGTTCTGTAAAGTACGCGGGGGGGTATGTAGCTACTCACATCTCAGTCTCGTATCAATGACTGAGATGCGTACATGATGCTGTAGGCCTTTTTATACGTTCTGTGCTAACGGGTAGAGTAGGAATAGAAATATCAGAGTGAAACACAAAGATTCGGCCGGTGCCAACTTCTGCGCTCGTACCTCGTCCGACGTCACTCGCGTCGGTCCTCCTGTCCCGATTCCGATTCCTCTGAACTCAACAGATACGGATTCGTCTTCGGGGACGTGACTCGGAGAAGCTACCAAACAAGTCGATGCTTGTGATTAAACTTCTTTGGACGTGCACAACTTGAAGCTTGAAGCTCGACGAGATCTTGACTCTTGAGAGACTCATGATGAAGCCAACTATGTATTGCGTGCAAAACTAATCATAGTACGGGAAACCCCGAACCCACTTCACTCAAACGACTTCCATATATTCGTGAACCGTGCATTAACCGTGCACCTTGATGTTTTACTTACACACACTCCTTGCTAGAGGCACAAATTGACGATGCTCAGTTCACGGTCAAGGTCATGCAGGGTATATACCTACTGCTCCGAATACTTGGTACTCAAATTCCAACAGACGGGGAGATTCAACTGTGCGATATCACGGTATATGATTAGTTGAGCATTTTCTTATGCATGTACTGATGCTATTTGTAACCTCATTCTTATGTACTGGCCCTTGGAGTTACGCCTGCCCGATTCCCTTGTAGATCACAACAATGAAGCACAAGGATCATAGTAGCCTGTTCACACATTCCAGGCCGCTTCAGTACAGGCAAGTGTTCCATCCATTTCATGTCTCAGAGTCTGACAGAAAGCTTCTTTTTTCAGGAACGATCCTACAATTCCCGCCAGTTGTTGTCAGTGTGATCTCTCAACTGCTTGGCCCAAGTGCGACGAACATTGCGGAGTAGAACAAGATCAATACTCGTGTTTTGATCCATGCTTCTCACAGAACTCCGCGCGAATAATTCTGTCTATATGGCCTCTATCACTGGGAAGGAGCATCCATGCTGCGTTTGATGAGGTTATTTTCTTCACGAGCTATGTACAATGTTTACTCATTCACTGCCGGACCGTGCCCTTCCACTCCTACTGCTTGGAGCTATTGACGCTACCAACCTGCTCAGGTTTCCCTGATGCAACGAGACTCATTGCGTGTGCACTCGCCATCCATTCCAATCTCTCCTGCCAACAAAAGGAATCAGAAACTGAGTAATGTTTCCTCGATTGTCTTTCATGATCATTTCCGCTGCTGATGTCGTATCACCAGTGATACTGCGTTAGCCTTTTTTTTTGATATGGTTGTGTCATTAATAATTCACAAGAGCCACGACGAGCGGCGCTGGTTATCGGCGGTGATACTAACACTGATCTCTGCTTGAGATGGACTTGAAACATCATCTCGCATGCCTAGGCTTGTGTTTGAACTTTAAGTTCATGTTTCAGGCGAGGACGGTCTTCTCGCCAAGAAAGTAAGAAAGGACTGATATCGCAGGTCACCTGTTATCTGCCAGTGTGGTCGTATATTGAAGGTCCGTAAAATGAGAGCGATCAAGACGGATTATCAAGAGCTAGAAGTAAGAACACCTGTGGCAGATCCGGAGTAATGGTCACGCAGCCAGAGGCGTTTCTGCATCTAGGTGCTAGTAGAAGTCGCCGCGAGCAATCAAGATCTCGATGAAAGTAACGGATAGCGCCGGATGTATATCTCTACCCTTGTTGTAAATCTGCGAAGCTCGCTAATTCCCAGTATGACCTCAGTCTCAAACGATCCCTCATGGTGGCCGTTCCTTCATTGGATGATCATTTTCAGCTATTTTGCAGGTTCGTAGAGAACAAGTCTAATGATACCGGTCACATCTCACTATCGTTGACTGGTCTCACAGTTTTATCCTCTGTTGTGGTCATATATGATTGGGGTGAGCAAGATAATACATTTCAAAGGATGGTTGATATTGATATGACATTCGAGTACTGACATGTGGGCAAGAGGTAAGTTGATGTGACAATCACCGGCTTGGCCATCCTCGCTAAACTTGAATGCTTCAAAAGTTCGAACTGATCTGGGTGAGTAAATTCATGTATCATATTGCACAAGGACATACAGCTTATTCGGGGAAGATGCAGCGCTGGTCCCACATGACTGCTCTTTATATTGGTGTACGCACATTATGTTATAGACAAAAGAGTGCTGATTTTGACGCATGCTAGGTGCGCTACGTTGGGATACTATATGCTGTGTATGTTCGCAAGGTTAACAGGATGACACCGCATTGTTCTAATGAGCATCCCTTCACATTCAGCATAACCATACTGTGTATGTATTCTCAAATCCATGGTACATCTCGTCTGAACAACGACATCCAGGGAGTCTCCCAGTCTCAATCACAGATGTAGTACGTACTCTTTGCCGAAGCCTCAGGCTGGCGTGCATATTCAACTACTAATTGCACCCCTACGTAGGGGTGAGTTGCATTCTCGGTCCGCTGGTTTCTTCAACATAACGACAGTAACAGCTGTCAGTTCATTTAGCCCACAAATGCGTACCAGTAACTAGATGTTTCAGGTACTATCTTCTGGTTTATGCAAGCTTGGATATTTGTCGTCGTTAATGCTATGTTGGGAGGTGAGTTCAGTTGCGGTACCTTACTGAATGGTGACTTGACTGAAATCTTACACCAGTCATCATGATGGCTCGAATATATGCCATGTATCAGGGATCCAAAAAGATGCTAATCTTTCTCGTTGTGGTCTGGCTGGCTTCCACGATTGCTTCCGGGGTTATGATCGTAATAGCAAACATCAGCGCTTCAGGAGGTACGTTTCTAAAATATCGATGAAAGACTTGAGACTCACAGACCGCGAATGCCAGAGGAGCTCATCCTATCTGGCAACCACCAGTGTTCTATTGTCATCGACACAGACGGGATGAATCTAAATCACGAAATCTGGATACCCACTGTTGTGTGGGAGGTCCTTGCTTTGTTCCTTGCGGTTTGGATTGTTATAAAGCACTTCTATGAACTACAACAATCACTGACAGGACCGACCGTCGGGGACTATTACACGGTGTTGTTCAGAAGTCACGTTTTGTACTTCGCAGCGTGAGTTGGATGATTTGGATATTGTTATCTCGTTTCGCTCAAATTCGGCATGTCCCAGCTTTGCAGCTGTGTCTTTCTTCAACCTCGGTTTACTATCTCCAATACTCTTGGTGAGCAAATTTATGACTGACCCACCTGCGTCCCCTCATCGTTTCTACAGGACACGACTTTCATGGGAAGTGCCATCTATTCTGGCATCCTCCAATTTGTACAAATGTTACAGATGTTCGTGCTGGGACCACGCCTTATCCTTAGCGTTCGAGAACATCACGCCAAGCTCGTGGCCAGGTCCGACGGGGGAACCAGAATGACCACATTTGCTTTCCAGGAGCTCAGACGCATACCAAATAGCAGTGATATGTAGCACGGGGAACAATTCAAGCGATGTATCCTACGCACTATGCAGGGTCCATTTAGATTTGTTTGCAGTTTTGTTGCATTGTCTGTTTGGAGCTTTGTCATGGATTCGGTATTCATTCTGAAGGACCCGGAAAACAGAGACGGCGTATGAAATTATCAGACGGGATAGGACGTACTAAATCCTGAGCGCTTGCGGGGACACTCGTCATTTTATGTCTCAAACGAACAATCGAGTGATCACCATATTTAACAGACCTAAACGTCCGTGAGTACTGCAGAGTGTCAAAATTCCAGCTTCATCGGGCGGCGCGAGCAAGAGTCGGTGACACGATCCAAGGTGTTGGGCTGGTCCAATGTTATGAAGTGGGATGCAAGCGAGTAGAGCCACTGGGAGGGTTGTTTACGTGTTCGATCGTGCTTCAACTCTTGAGCGTTAGGCCAAGGAAAACAATAATTTACATCCGATATCTATCCTATCTAAATGAAGCGTGAAATGACGGTGTATAATGAAGGAGAGTGGTGAGCGGGAAGAAAGAACGATGGTAAGTACAAGTGAGTATGCTCGAGCCAACAATCCAGCTAGAATCTCCATCCTCCCGTGAGTCCCATCACATTACCTGGATCCACGGCACTCCTAATAGAATGCAGTTTTGACAGAGCATCACCATACATATCTTCCATAGCAGTGCCAGGAGGCGCACAATTAGGGTATATCAGTGCATTCGTAACGTTCTGACCAGCGTCAACGGCAAACTGCTTCATGAAGGCAGCGCTCTCCGCACCAAGCCGGAGCATCACCTCATCGTCGCTCGCATCCGTCCACCCATAATACACCTCAATGAACGAGTATCCCTGTCCTGAATCTCGTGAAGAAGGGAAAGCAGTCGGTGTGTCGGAGTGACTGTAGAGTGAGGGCAGGAAAGGAATGAGGTCGTATGAGATCAAAAATCCGCTTGATTCCGACAGCAGCTCGCCATAATACTGGGTGCTATGGTGAGTGGTGCTCTGATCAGTCGAAAATCGCGACTCACCAGCGTCTGGTTCTTGACCATCTCTAAGATAGGCAATGTAAATTGCTCAATTGGTATCCAGTGGAACATAGCCCTGTCTCCAAGTGAACTAGGCAAACCAATTGTTAAAGACCATATGACGTACCTTAGGCCCGATGAGGCATTCGCAGGTAAAGTCTGAATAAGGTCCGAATAAGGCCTCGTCGAGATGTCCTCCTCCAAGTGTGGGATTCTCAATAGTTCATCGAAAATGCCATCTGGATAAGTTGGCGCATCATAAAACAGGATGCTCATTATCACTACCTATCGGAAAATCAGTAACTCAAATATAGCCCTCACGTGAATCAATCGTAACGTACCACCCCGGATACGTAGTCGGTTGTACTATACACACAAGCTTTGGGATCGGTGACCTTCGACACAAAGTTAGCTATAGCCGTATTGACTGCATCCCATTGAGTCTTCGCGTACGAGATACGCCCACCCTGTAATCCATGACCATTATGATTGCACTAATGCAGAGATAAGAATGCGTACCCAGATTTGAGACTGTGTGTACGTCTTCATAGTCACTTTGGTAACAATACCCTGCAGCAGATCAGCACGTGCGCTGGCATCTGTGAAGCGACGTCATTACGCACAAAATTGTTGAAACCTCCCTGAACAAAATTCATCAAAAATGAGTTGCTGGCTATCTGCATGTCATTGAAGATACTTACCCGAAGGCCATAGAATAGATCTGGATTTGAAGAACTTGTGATACTCGTGACCGCGCCATTAGGCATCACAAGCTCAAACGCTACGGCGTTGTCGACCGACAAACCGTACTGATTGCTGAGATATGTATATCCTGGTCATAAAATAGAACGTTCATCACCAATGTTTTTCCACGAGCAGGTGAACCTACCTCCTCCGAGGACGGTACCGCCGACCCCAACACCAGTAGTCTTCGCTCCTACGACGGTCACGCCATATTTGTCAAGTTCGGAATAGACGTTATCCCAAATCAACCCCATGCCAATAGTTGCTGTCTGGGCATTTGCGTCGTATACGATTTCTGAAAATTTAAACAAAGCAATTTGGACTCCAGGTGTTGACGAAAACCCTGAATTCGCTGTATGACCACCGCTTCTGACCTTCACAGTCGTGAGTGACGATCAAAGCGCGGGTTAGATAGTTAATGGGCTCACTGCAAATGGAGTCTGGTTCTTGCCCAATAATTTGAGCTAGTCTTCGTTAGCAAGCCGAATGAAAATTTTGTTGTATTAGACTTACAGCAATTCCGACGTCCTGAGCGTTCGCAGGCTCAAAGGAGCATGCAGAAGGTTGAGAACTGGAAGAAGCCCAGTGCTCGTTATCCTTGATGTATGTGAACGACCCTATGCATGGCTTAGTCCCTCTTGCAGTAAAGAGTATCGAATTCGCTCACCGCTGTAATACACTTTGGACTCAGAGGAAACAGCGGCAGCGATCTGCTGGCAAGTCGCAGTATAGTCAGCCCTCTTCAGCTCTGTGGCGGCGACGGAGAGGCCAGTGAGCCCTGAGATGACTACGAAAATCAGGCCAGGAAGAAGTGTCATTGATTTTGACGAGAGAGTAAGGCCCATCAGACCCTTTTAAATCAGAAAAAAATCGGCAGGCATGAGAAGGCCGTTCCTCAATATGCAATGCAAGAATGCACATCAAGTAGTACGATCCCGCATCCTCAGGCTGAGGAAACACTTGAGCCGTGTATAGTGCCCTGTTAGCAATCTAAAGTGAATGGTAACATGATTTCTTCAAAGACAGAAGGGCGATCTAATAACAGGCCGCACATCACTCTCCCCCGAGTCGATTCAAGCCTGTCCGATGACTTGGAGTGAGCAATGTTTGAATTTAAAGTAACTACGAGTCCGAGTCCGGTAGTTTTTTAATTGAGTAAATGGATTACATAACTGATTGCTCGGCACCGTGACTCGGACGGAATGAAACCAATTAATTTTGCTTGTCCAGAACACCCAGAGCCATCTAATTCTTTATGTCAAGTTCATCATGATGCGCCCTTCACAGCGGGCGCCAAATTTCACTCGTTTGTCTTTTGCTGCCCTTCCACCAAAGCCCACCTTCCCTCCGATGACGACGCCGGACGCAGTCACCTACCTTATTCGACATTGATGTCTCGAGCCTCAACCGCATTTCCCCTAGGTATGGAGGATGATGCCGCCCGCAGTATTCTATTGGTATCACCATCGCCAGGTATTCCAAACACGAGCTTGCGCCAGTACCACCGCTATCAACCATCATCATCCTTACATTCGCGATAGGCAACAAATGACTTTGACGTGTTGTCCGTCTTGGGATCCTTCGCTGAAGTTGGACGAGCTTCAAAAAACATGCTTGACGCTCACGAGTCGCACGATATTATACGACAAGCATCGAACGTTGCTACGCAAACTCAGTACTATCCCTGGTCCATAAATGTAGAGATCCTTCAACCGCATCAGCATGCATATGAGTAATGACGTGAGTTATATAAGTTACGGGCATCGGGCTGAGGTGCATCGATATAGCCAAGGCACCATGATAACGACTTCAATGTCACGGTGCTCGGGCATGTAAATTCTACGTAAGATCGGACTGTGCCAGCTCTGTTTCCCTTCGATTTGTCGAGTCAATATCCGAGGGAGCTCGCAAATACATTACTTGACAAAATTGCACGGGGAGTGCGGAATTGAACGATGCACACTCGAGGGCAACGGCGTTGAAGCAGGTCCGATGAGGACAACTCTTCAAAAGATACATTTTCAAGTTCAAGCATTCCTAAAATACATCTTATTCTGAGGGATAATCATAAAGGTACCAGTTGTACAATCCGTGTGTAATGAGGTGAATGTGTGTAAGTATTATATTGAGCATAACGACCATTTCACTTATTTCGTTATAGAGCCTCCCAACAGTTCCGAATGGACGCCTTATATGACGTCAATCAAAATGGTAGGCTGCCTCGTTAGAGGTGATAATCCCGTGCTCTTCCGAGGCCTACGCGTCCTGGGTTGCGCAGGAGATGACCTGATAACTCGTGGTTGTCCATCCTTCCCAGGCCTCAAGGTTTTGTAGACCTGCCATTCCTTCCCCTCGACGGTGATGCTGCCAAGGTGCTTGGTGTTTCTTGGTTGTCCACAGGTTCACTTTGCATCTGTGGGGCCATCGGGGTGCGCAACGTCGGTCGAACTCGAGGCTTGAACGTGGGATCGATGATGACAGTCCCATGTGCTCCGAGCATGGGGAGACCTTGTGAATTCAATCTCTCACCCTTAGGCCCAACTCCAAACTCTGATACTTCCTCTTCCTCTTCTATAAAGATAGAAGGCTCGCGCGAGGCAAAGTGAACACGTTTTGCAGTGCCCGCACTAGCAGATCCATCCGTTACGGGCAAAGTTGCATTCATCTCCCTCATCACCCGATCTCTCTCCTCGCGACCGAGTAATTTTTCCACCTGAGTAAAAAAGGTCTCTTGAGTCCTCTGAAAGTCGTGCTCAGAAATTTGCTTTTGTGTCAAGTTCGTGGTGGAGCCAATAGGCCTTTGCAATACATATCTCATGCGAATACCAGAGTCAGTCTTCTCGACAGTGCGAGTCCCCAGTGAATTGTTGTGCCAGAAGTCAATCCCTGTGAAACCAATGCGCTCGGGGCTGCGCTGAAGTGGCTGGGGCCGCTTGATAGGCGTGCGAAGGACAGAGCCCGCGTCAAATGTATTCTGCGTCATAGGAGTCTGAGGGAAGCACGTCGTTGTGCTCGGCGGTGGCGTGCCATCCCACTCCTCGTCTATATCCATGCCAGTTTCTTCTTCGTTATCGCTTGTATCTTGTTCGGGGTAGATCCAGCGCGTATGAGCGCCAAGACCAGTAGCAGTGTAAGAGATCATGACAGACGTGCCATCTACATCGCGGCATCTGATATAATCGCCACTTGGATTGTTGACCTTGGTCTGGTGTGTGACATTGGGGGTGCGAGGTACCATTGTGGAGTATCGCGATGCGTGATAGGGGTGCAGGTGGTGAAAGAGAGTTAACTGTTCAGTAGAAGTGGAAGTTGGGTAAACCGGGACAGCGAGTTCGGCCACTCAAATACGTTTCCTCGTAGGTGCTTTGGTGGGAGTGCGGACAAAAGGAATCCTTTGGGCTTTGTTCAAGGCGGGTGGCCCGCTTTGTCCACTCTTTTATCTTCGCTGCGCATGAGCTGCCATTTCAGGACAGTTGTCCGGACCAGGGGCGGCCACATTGCTGTCCCAGGTGGTTCTTTAACTCAGTTGGGCGCAATCGTGTTGTTGGCGTGATCACAGCCTGCAGGCCTGAGAGCTTCAAGCTTGAGCGCTGATCGGCGTGTTTGCCATCGACGTGACTCGGTGGTGTGTGGCAGAGAGGCGTGGGAACCAAGAATAACAAGTGGGCGATGGAAAATTCCCAGAGACCACCACGAGTCCATGGACTATCGATAAGCCTCATGGTAACCAACAGGCCTAGGAAGTTTCTTCGTTATCATGATTGTCTGGACAGAGTCCGACAGACTGGACTAATGCACTGCGATTTCAGAGACTCGGCCGGCCGGAGTTCACGATCAGATCAATATTCTGCCACCCAGTGGCTTCAAACCCATTATGGCGCCTTTGAGCCATTATCATGTCGTGAATAGCATTGATTTGTCGGTACGTTGTTGACCGCGAGACTCACTGCTGACGCGTCGACGCCCGAGGCTGGCCAGCTGTGGCACACCCACTGTTACCCAAGAAGGGAAAATGCCAGCGGGCTCCCCAGAGATGCGAACGTCTATGTCCACAAGCTCTTTGGAGCAACTTGTCATTTTCTTACTGGCCACCACTGATTCGTACCGCCCCCTTCAAAATCGTCCACATTATTTAACTGAACCGGACGAGGATAATACGTCCACTACCTCGTCGCGGAGTTCGAAACTCCTCAAGAAATCGTATCGACCACCACGAGCAGCATGATTTGTGGACATTCCCACTTTCAGAACGTCCACAGCTGAAGCCATTAAAGGTCGCGCTTCCATACGAGCACGATGTTCCAAGACTACAACACAGCACACCTCGAGACACTCAGTCCACGCACAACTACCTTCAAGAAATATGTTCTACAAGTCGCCATACCGTCACATCCCCTTCTTCTCCCAAACACCTGCTGGACTCAGGATGTTGAACCCCTTGAAGAAGCCTTACTTTCGCCCCTCCATTTTTTCGCGCGATCCGTGCTTCGACTCCCCTTCGAGTAGCCCTGCCCGCGAGCCAGATGCACCTGCATTCTTTGACTACAACGCACCTCCTACACAAGCCCTTCCGCACATCTTCGAACCCACCTCAGCCAACTCCACCCGTGTGAGCCGTCCTGCCAAGACTGCTACTGCTCCAAAGGTCGCCAAGAAGAAAGCCTCCATCAAGGCTTCCACCAGTAAAATAATCCACCCCTCGCCGTAAACACTGTCACAAGCGCTTCACTTACCATCTCACACTCACTCGTCCTGGACTCCGTCGCAAAGGTCCCCGTTTCCACAGCCCAGCGAAACTCAGGCGCGAAAAAGCGGTGGCGGCTCTTAACGAACTCAAAGTTGTCGCCGTCGAGACTATGCAAGCCGACGGGATGACTGATGAAGATCGTATCTTCCTCATACAGCTCGAGGAGCTCCGCCTCAATCAGCTGCGTAGTCACACGCTTGGAGATGCTAGAGAGATCGTCGCGCGTGCTGAAGCGTTGGGCCCGAAACGTGAGTTGGAGCACGCGGAGCGCGACCGCCAAGCTGCCATGCGGTTGGAGGGGAGCGCACGGAGGAAGAAGGAAGAGGAGGAGTTCCGCCGTTTGGAAGAGCTGCGCCGTCAGGAGGAGGAACGTCGGCGGCAGGAGGAGGAAAAGCGTAGACGAGAGGAGGAACGTCGGCGGAAGGAGGAGGAGAAGCGTAGACAAGAAGAGGCCAGGCGTAATTGGAAGAAAGTAGGCGTCGCGCAGAGGAACAGGCGCGCCTTCGTGCGCAACGTGAGCGCGAGCTCCAGGCCAGACGAGAGGCTTTCGTAAAGCCCAGGAAGAAGCTGAACGTCGGGCCCGTGAGCAAGCTGAGCAACGCCTTCGTGAAGAAGCTCAACGGCAAGAGAGGCAGCGCCAAGAAGAACTTCGTCGCAACCAAGCTCAAGCGGATATCGTCGCATTTTTCCAGCTCTACGACGCAAAGTGGCAAGAGCTCAAACTGAGCAAGAACTTGACTTCAGTCATGCTCTGCGAGATGCCCTGGCCCATCTTTCAGCAAGGCTGTACATCTCCCGATGATATCTCTCGCCGCAGCATGGAGGAGTTCATCTTTCACCCCCTCCGCCCAAGGATGGAGCTCAAGTCGCGCAAGGACCGATTGAAGGTAGAGATACTTAGATTTCACCCCGACAAGTTCAACTCGAACATCGTGCACAAGTTGCGGGAGTGCGACAGGGAAAAGGCAATTGAAATTGCGGGAGAATTGGCTAGAATGCTGACGCACATGATGGCTGAAGAGATTCAGAACGAGACGGGCTTGTAGGTCAATATGCTAGAATATCAATGCTGTGGGCATTTACAGGTTATAGCGTAGTTAGAATAGTTAGGATATGCCTAATATGCAATCATATGGCTCTATCAAATTGTGTTCAATTGCAAGCAAGTCCTGGCTCCTCACGGCAATGATTCTGCGTGTTGACACTACTGATCTGCACGTATTGAAGTCAATATTTGAGCATGATAGAATAACCCACATTTCCATTCACAGAGTCTAGACTTCAGGATCAGATAAACAGATCGAAAGGAAATGACGACACACGCAAGCCTGCAATCCAACGAGGGAACGATTCTTCCGATAACCTCCGCCGCTCTGTGGTTGTAATAAAATGAGTCCATGTCATGTTTACTGGGGCCTTGGACCACCAACGTCAACGTCGATCACCTGAGGCTATTCATACAGCAGCATTATGAAGAACCGGAAGAACGCTGTGTGCTCATGCCATCTGCTTTGACGAAGACAGTGATGTCGCTGCTTGACCCCCGAGCTGTCGGTATGTCGATCACGTTGATTACTTACATTCCCTATTGTGCGCATACAAGATTAGAAGATACTTGACCCATCTGCAGGCGCTTCGACGACAAAATCATAGCGAGCATATTCAAAGCGCCAAGTCAAAAGAGTCTCAACCACAAAGCACAACGCATATGACACTGAAGCACAAGGACGCGGCGCAGCCTGAATGAAGAATACCAGCAATAGGAATCATAGGATCACCTTTTTACTGACCTAGGACAAACCTAGGACAATGCATATCCAATTCAGCCCAGACGGCAGTGGCCGTAGGAATGCTGAATTTAATGGGGTTTAGGGATGTATTGATGAGTTTTGATATTGTGTTCTGGACGCTAAAGCAGATTTATCACTGCTATTCGGATAGGTAGCGATGTCCTTGCTAGCATCCTGGATCGACAGTGGTGCTAGCATGCCCTAGTATCGGTGCCGAGGACAAAATGAGTTGAAGACCAATTGGTGCAGCATTGTATCGTACCTCAGCGAGCTTTATGTTATGCCTGACTAGTCTCTCCTGGTCAGACAGTCGTTTTTTTCTTTGTCTGACACAAAAAGGATCGAGCGCTGAAGCGCGTGAATGTCAGAGTTCTGGCCGGTCTGGGCACAAGTCTGCATAGACTTCAGGTCTGCGGTCTGGGTACAAGTCTGGGTACCCCTCGGCAGGCTCGGCAATTTTAAGCGGAGTCAGCCACTCGTTGCGATGGTGTGTATATTCCTTCAATCCCGCCCGTCACTCGCCCGCCACTCACCAGCTGTCACGACCTCCTAGGAATGCTGCTTATACACAGGTGCGTGGCATGCTGTTGCATGAAACAGGGTAACTGTAGCGCATCTGTGATGCAACATTGCTGCAATTATACCACCATTTCTCCTCGCTAATGCATCAGCTCCCTCCCAGTGATGCATCAGTCCTCCGATGCATCAACGTTCAACTCCCTCCCGCGTACTCCGACTGTGCCCATTTTGCTGATGCATTTCACCCGCCTGTGTTCGGCCGCTTGTTCTTGCCTCCCCATTGGCCCTCCCACATTCGCATACACCTATTACTCGCTCGAATGAACAAGTTACATATTGGATCTTGCTACATATGCATGTACTATGGGTAATCAATCAATGTCCTTGTCTTGTTGAATAATGAGTGAGTCGTTGAATAAGTCCGCCAGTGGCAAGGTGTCAGTCCAACTAGTCCTGAAGGACTCAGGCAAGCCTTCGGCATAATGAAGCTTTTGCATATGCTATCAGTCCCTCGCGCTCATCATCATCATCCACGTCATGTAAGGATATGTGCGATAAGAAGTAATGGGGACGTAGTACTATGACCAAACTGCCAACAGCCAATATTTCTCATTTGTTTCCCAGCGTTTCCGTGATGACACGAGCATGCAACGTCTCAGAAATCAAGCAATCAGATCATGAGGAAGTTAACATATCTACTAGATGTACTGGAAATAACTTGTGAGGCCGCAGTGATGGCAAAACTAAGTACTAGTAATACGATAAATGACTCCCACATAAAATAAGATATCCTGCGTATAGAACTTTTCCTAGTGCTTCTCCTCCGACTGCGATGAGTATTAATCATAAGCGTAAAAGAAGAGATCGGAGTCAAGTTTCTCGCGCTTGCCCTCTTCAAAATGATCGTAACCGGAGTAACCAAGGAGATCAGAGACAAGTTCCTCGCGCTTGCCCTCCTCCTCAGGCTCCGGGTCGCGCTTCCTATCATGGTATTCGTAATAGAAGAGACCCGAATCCAAATTTTCCTCGCGCTTCTCTACATCATGATCTAGCAGCAAGTCACGCTTGTTAGTAACCTCAGTATGGCGATGTGGCATGAATACTCACTAGAACGTTTCTCGACGGGTCCTTGCGTGGGATACGCCGTAGCAAGAACAACGATGGATGCGAGCATGCTGAAGACAAGAGAAAGCTTCATGTAGGGGTTTAGACTCGAAGGTGCGACTAGAACTTCGTCGATGCACTACGTTGGGATCTTTAACAGCCCTTTATACCTTTTCGTAGGTTCACTCATGACGAGTCAGGTCACCTAAATTGGCTGAAGACTGATTCACACTGAGGGATTGTCGCCTAGGTGGAAGCCAAACGGTAGCAATCTCAATAAGCAGCTGCCGGTGCGCGCACAACCCAACGAGGCAAGATCGTCAAGCCCAAATTCATCAATGTGTCCGAGTCTCATAGCCAATAGGGTCCTCTCACGCGAGAAAGACAATACAGCCTGAGAGGGTGCCTTTTACATTAGTCACATTCACAAATTGGCAAGTCTGAGTCGAAGACCATGATTGAGTACTGAGTGACCACCATCAAAAGGAGCACATTCATTATAATAATTTCACTGAAGTAGTTCTTGTCGCTGATTGATGATTATTAATATTGACTGATCCTGCACCTACCGTATTAACAGGGGATGACACGGAGTCGATAGTACTCCACCTAAACCTACTCTAGCTTTCAGGTTCTTGATTTTTGACTGCCACCCATGACTCACCCACCCCGTTCCAAGCACCAGTACCAACCACGTATGAATTCATTCAGGCCCCTCCTACCATTGGTACGCGTTTCAAGGATACTCAAATGGGCCGTTCGTATCAACTAACGTCATCACATCAGCTTCTTTAATAATTAAAAAACTTTGTTCTTACTCTGCCAGCATATCCCATGGGCCATGAAGGCTATAAACGTAGATCTTGATCACAACTACGACTGCATGACTACGTCAAAAAATTCTCATCTCAAATTGACGCATATAGTCAGACTGGTTACGAGTCTACTTCATAGTACCAAACTAGACTCACACCAGTCCGTCTCTGGTCACAACAATATATCACTAGTTCAATTCGACTAAGGCCTAAGGCATCTTCTAGCTCTCGCTCGTTGGGTGGCGGCGACGTGATGTGACTGGCGGGAGTCAGCCATGCTCGGGGGGCGCTGACAGCTTTGATCTCCGTCAGAGCATCGCCACCTGTACCCAGACTGGCCATATCAGAGACGCCCTCTGAAGCGCTGCCAGTCGTTTACCAAATAAGGGATTCCCGGAACCACTTCCTTCTCATTGGTTTGCATAACGGCGCAGAGTGTAAAGTTGCAGGCAACCCCATTCACATCGCGATTAGTGATAGGCACCTGCATGTGTAATCCAAGCACTTCATCATCTCCTATATATCACAGTTTCGGACAAGACAATCATGAAAAAACCCAGCTTAAGATCCCTGCAAATCTTCTGGTCTGTTTAGTAATCTCCCCTCCATTCCACCTTCAACCATCACTACTTGACCAGTGACATGACCAGAGAGAGTGGATGATGCAAGGACCACAATCTGCGTTGCGACGTCGATCGGCATGGCCACCTTCTTGAGCGGACTCCTGTGGTGGCACGAAATTAAACTGAGATCATGAATCATGATGGTATCACTGACGTAGCCAATACACGATACACTGTTTGAGGATTCTTCAAGGCTTCTTCAGCCATGGGTGTCTTGACCCAGCCAGGCGCAATACAGTTAACTCTGCCTTTGGGGGCTATCTTCACGATTTCGTTCTTGAGAGTAAGGTTCAAACCGTACATCATTGCTAGAACAAGATGAGTCTGTGTTAAACTGCAGACAGAATCGTTACTAACCGCTCTTGGTTGCAGCATAGTCGGCATGATTGGCTTCGCCGTACTTCCCAGCCGTGCTTCCGATAAGCACAATGGCATGCCTTTTCCTTGACAGTAGAGGGTACACTTTCAAGGTGCTTCAAGTACTCTCTACACACCAGGAATGATGACGTCAAATTCGTAGTGATCGTGGTGTTCCACTGGTCGAGCGTCATCCTTGCGATTGGGACATCCAAAGTGGGATATATGGCGTGGTTGACGATCACCACTTGTACGGGGCCATGGGGCATAGCAGATAGCGACTCGAACATGGCCACCACGGCCTCTTCTTGAGACAGATTTGCCTGGACATGTTGAAGATTGGGGTTTGATGCCAGAAGCTCCTTGATCGGACCAAACTGAGAGTTGTAATGTGCGGTCACATTCGCGCCCAATGCTGGATGTCTGATTCAATTCAATAGTCATCACTCGAGAGTAATTTGCTCACCAAGAAACAATTTCACAGTCTCTAGCCCGATGCCGCCGCTTGCCCCTGCTCGAGTACTGTCTGGTCAGCAGTGTCATATGCTATAGGATAGCGTAGGATACGACCTGTAACAATGACATGCACTCCTTGCAATCCAATATCCATGACGTGCTGCCTAGTGGTCAGTGAATCGTGATGTTGATAACGGCCTCAGTTGTCAAATTGAAATGAGTGTGAAAGATTGAGGTCTCAACATCACATGCGATGTTAGGCATAGTACATGGTGCCTATATTGGAGTCTGCACAGGTGACCCACTGATATGAATAACTCAAAGCATGGGCGCTTCAAGTGTAAAAACATTCAAGTTGTGACACATCGGTTGTGACACATCGACTGTGTTGTGACATAAGCCGGATGGCCAGTTCAAGTTGCCGGTGACACTCAGGCTTGTCCGACTCATGTCCTGGCCCACCAAACTCTCGGCTGTGTACGACGAGCGCGAATGACCATTGCGGATGATCCTTTTGGAGACAGACCCACAAAAGCACCACTAGTTTCAGTTTCAGGCAAACCACTAATGCCGACCGCTACAACGACTATGACGACTCTCTCGACGTCGGACACGCTGCCCCACAAACCATCCAGCAAAGGTTCGCCGTCGACAGAGGCAACGCTACAATCACTGTACAACCGTGCAGCGAGAGCATTCCTTCACCGCGACATCGCAATCACGTTCACCTTGTTAAGCGCTGCATTCGCGCTCATGCCACCTCCCCTTGCGCCCGCACCCGACCCCCTAGATGTCCACCGTAGAAAGTGGGACATCCTTCGTATCACCCTCGAGACCACCGTCTTCTCTTCTACCCCAGACCTCGTTGATTTACCACAACCACTCCGAGAATCTCTACTATTGTCCCCCCAATCATTTATTTCCACATTGTATGCTCGATCGCTCACTTTATTTACTCCTTCATCTTTGTATCGAAAACCTAGCTCCGCGTTCCTTCCGCACCAAGTCCTCATCACACTCGTCGCATCCAGTATCAAGATAGATTGCCCAATTATTGGTCGCGAAATCACAGAGGACTGGTTGTCAAAACGCGGTCAACATGATTTCGTACCTTCCACAGGGGAATCATATCACAAAGTCCTAGAACTCTACTGCTTGCACGTCTTGCCTCGTTTGGGCGAGTGGGAATATGTCAAAGAATTTCTGTCATACGAGAGTGAGCTCTCGGCTGACCAAAGACGCGTGAGTTTAATCTCATGACCCTTGTGTACGTACTGGACGCGATATTGCCAGGAACTCTATTTGGCCCTCGAGGCTCAACATGCTCACGCGCTAGAGAACACAAGGCGGGAGACGCCAAAGCCTGAGACCCCCCCTTCTCCCTCTCCTACACCGATACCACCACTCCGTTCTCTATCCCCAGCCTCATCTTCTTCTTCATCTCTATCCACCACATCTACCCGCACAGCAGTCCCAGCATCCCCCCGTCCGAAACTCACCCGCCAACAATCTGTGTCCTCCACATCAGCAATGTCAGACGCCACCATAACAAGATCCCCTCGCCACCGCCACAATCCCCGAGGAAGTTCAAATGCCAGCGGCGCTCGCATTTCCCGCCTTCCACCAGTCGACCACAGTCTTGCAACTACAGAGCCCCCAACCTCCCTAGCACTCATCCGATCTTATTTCAACCACCATTTCACCGTAAACAGGATAGCCACTCTGTCGGTTTTGTTCTTCCTAATCCCCCTTTTGTCTTTGATCCTCCGGAGACGACGGCGCTTGGAGACACCTGCGGACTTGGTGCGGAGGAAGTTATTGGAAGCCCGAGGTGATTCCATTGTTAGACAGTTATGGAATGAGTTCGTGAGGGCGATTTTGGATACTGTCAGGATGGGCGGTGGGGGACTTGTATAACTTATGGTGCGCCTGCTCAGCATCAGCCTTACTAGCCAGATCAAGTAGAAGGATATTGGAGTGTCAGGCCATAGGCCATGTAATTACACAATGATATTTTACGTGCCGCAATGGGTTCAACATTTATGTGAACGGCGAACGTTATGTGAAGTAGAGGGGGGGAAACAGAATGCGTATGTTTGGAGCAGACATCTCATTGTATAGGGCGGCGCAAAATATGAATTACAGATGACTTACAAAGACTATGCCTGGCATCATCAATAACATCAGTCTATGCTATGACCGTCGTGCAGGATTTAGCTGCGATACTATTCCCGCTCGAGCCGCACCGACCAATGCCACCGTGACCATCGTATCCGTATACAATATCTGAATAGAGGAGCAATCAGGAATATGTAGGGTCTGTGGGATGCATTCTGGGATGATGATTTGTGTCAGATTTACGGCTTGCCTCATATCAAAGACGGGCTGGTCACCAGTCTAGTTCCAGTGACCTATGATATATGAGTACTAGAGTAAATTTAGTTGATGGAACACTGGGGGGTCGACCTAATTAGGGCCGGGGCGGACTATCAGTATTTCAATTTTTGTCACAGCATCCGAGACTTCAGCAGAATCACCACCCCTTCAAGTTCGGCTACATCATACATGCTATGAAGTTCAAAATAACCTCTTTCTGTTGACTCTTTACACGCATCAATCGTAGGCATCGAGCCTTGTCTTACTACTCAGAACAGTTACTAGACTGTGTCAATGACACAGAACTACAATCGAAGTTGCTATTTTCATTGCCCTTCATGGGCAGGCGGTGCAAGGAAGGCGCTAGAATAGTAGATACCGAGCATGCGGCGAACTCGAGCGCTCAACAGGTCTCTTTCACTAGCACTACTGATTTCGCGCACCATCATTCGATCGTGCTCTACCTCGCTGTCCAAACTTCTACTCGTCAAGCATTCTTTAGCGATCAGAACCATGTTCAGTGAAGCGAGTGGGTCAAACACATCAGCAGGCCGGAGGGACGGACAACGACAAGCTCCATCGAAATCACCAGCACCAGCACCAGCTTTACTGCTCCAGACGAGCGAGAAGGAGCCACCACCATATGGTGCACAACACCGTCAGGATGCGCGTTGGGAAGGTAAGGAGCCATCTTGCGAGACCCACCAGCTTACTCAATTAAAACCAGGCGGGAATGACGCGCTCCCTCCTCTATGGCAGCAGTTTAAGGTGTCAGATGTAATTCGTTATCAAGACGACACGCTCACCATGCCTTCATTGAACCGACCTTTACCAGGAGTGCGCCTAGGTGAGCAAGGAAAGTGGTACTAAGAGCGATAAATTTATGGTATAACATAGATAATCCTGGACAACTCGTTGATCCCAAATGTGAATGGCACATCTCGCCACTTGGTCGCTCCTACTTCGTCAATCACAATACTCGGACCACGTCGTGGAAGAAACCAAAGCCAGAACGACTAGCAGGGAGCTTGACACCTGAGCGCATCATCAAGGGTCACTCTGAATGCATATGGAGTCTTGCGTACCTGAAAGCCGATTGTAATGTAATGAGTGCGTCGGCTGATGGTTCGATTCGTCAGTGGAAAAGAGATGGAGAGCCAGTAGGAAAGCCTTTGGAAAGCGACGGGGAAGGGATAGGCTCAATGGCAATATCCCCGGATGAAACCATGGTCATTTGTGGAGGCGCAGATGGCAGACTGCGGCTGTGGAATATAAAGGAGGGCAGCATGATTGGCGAGCCGTGGAAGGGGCACGAGGCAGGAGTGAGGTGCCTCGATTGGTCTTGTAATGCCCTGGAAATAGCCAGTGGATCGCAAGACGGCACCATACGACGCTGGAACCCGGATACTGGTCGGCAAATAGCACCACCGATAGAGACAAGTCACGGTTGGATTTATGCTGTCAAATACTCTCCACAAGGCGACAAATTCATCAGCGGTGGGAACGGTGCGATTTGCATATGGTCAAGGGACGGCAAGCTGCTCATCGAGATCAAGGGACATGACTATTCGGTGACATCATTGTGTTGGTCCAAGGACGGCGCACACATTTTCTCCGGGTCATTTGATAGGACCATCCGAAAATGGCGGGCAATTGACGGGAAGGAGCTCGTTGTTCTACGGGGTCATACTAAAGGTGTCAGATCCATCTGTCTTACTTCCAATGAACTTTATATTGTCAGCACATCAAACGACTGCTCCATCCGCATCTGGGACCTCAAAACCAGACGGGTAGTCGGAGATCCACTCTTGCATGATGACCGAGTCGTTGCTGTTGCCATATCCCCTGATGGAAAATATATCGCCAGTGCTGGGTTAGACACAAAATTCTATGTATGGAACCTGGAGGCGGCGCTCGAGCGACATCAAGTTGGTGTACTATGTACTTCGGTGTTTCCATATCGTTTTCTAATGGTCTTGGTCGTTTAGGGTGCGGATGATGGCAATACGAAACTCAAGGCAAGTCATCTCAGCTTCCTTTCGAGCTCACGCTATATCTCACTTTTTATAAGGAACGTCCAGCCCAACCCAAAATTACACGGAAACCAATCGTGAGCAACCTCATTCTTGCTCATATGTCCCGCTAGATTCTCAATGTTCAAACAGCCCAATACCGGAGGCTCGGCAAGATATGTCAGTAAGATTGTTCTTCAGCTCCTGCTAATCTAACCTTTGAGACAGGGCAAAGATTTCTTCGCTGATCATTCAAGTCGTCGTGCAGCTCCGCCTGCAAATATCATCCCTTCTAAATTGGCGCAGTTTGTTTAGTTCGACAGATGCGCCTCGACCAGTCGCCTCGCGAATCCCGACACCGTAACTTGTTCAATTCGCTGCATTTCTCCACTCGACCTAATGCGCCACAATCGATATTGCTCCAGCCCCGACGTTGGAATTTCAACCTATTTCAAGGAGGAAGCTCTGTGCCCACAGTTGAGGTAGCTGCTGGTCGCAAGAAAAATGTTAGTGGCTTCCAATCGCTCCTGTTTGATATCATTGAAATGAATATATTTACAGAGAATTTACGTCTCCCCTCCTTCCGCAGCAGAAGTGGCTCGTGCAGAAGCGGCCTGCAGCTGCACAATATGCGAATGGCAACCAGGTCAGCAGCTCGACGCAAGTAGGTCAACCTCAGGCTTCACCGGAGGCACAGGTGTCTCAGAGGACCAACGGAAACGCAAGGTGCAGGTGGTGGGACGGGAGATGTTTCTTATGAAGGTGTGAACTGCTGCGGATTTTTCTTTGGTCGTCGTCGTCCCGCCTCGCATCAGTCATGAGATCATCTACTAAACAAGCTGTGTCAATGTGTTTTCTATGCTTTTCAAATTATCTCGCACTAGCTATACACCTCGTGAGCATTTTATTTGAAAGTGATACAGCTTCTCAATTATACAATTTCATTACCGTTTTCAATGAGTGAGAGGGCCAGGCGGGACATCCTATACGCCATACTCTACAAATGATTTTGGAGTCCGAGTATCATCGAGAATCAGACGAAAAGAAGTTCTACGGACGGACTTCATTGACCTACTTGTCAGACAACAGAACTTTTCGAAGGATGTCAGTTTGGGTCCTTTCACCAGTGACCGACTCGGAAGCGTTGTCTCAGACACCCATGGGTGCACTACACTTGAGCATCCCACCATCTGGCATTTGACCATCACTAACGCTACATCGATATAAGACAGTCACCAAATCACGATAAAAATCCAGCAAGTACACGCACTGAATCAAATTGAAAAACGTCTCAAACAAGAAGCACGATCAAGCAGGAATGTCGCCCTGCAGCCTGAAGTCTCTACTACTCGCGCCGACAGAGAACGAGATCTGGCCGTCAGGTTTACGCCATCTGAGCGCTAAGTGACGACGTCCCAGCTAGACAAATCGTTACAGGCAAGATCAATGTATCGTGCATGTGAATCACAAATGGACGACATACTTGGACATCGCACCGCAACCATCGAAGTTGAAGATCGACCCTTTAATTGGAGCAGAATAGCGAAGAGCTACGCAGTGTAAGAAGAGAAACATTAACAGAAGAAGAGAAACATTAACAGTTACCGATGAGACCCACATGGAAATCAAGATTCAGCACTGTTCTGAGGTGCTTGCTTCAAGGGCAGACATATGTGGTGTGTTGATACGATTGCGCCCCAGATGAGATTACAGTGCTTGAGAGCACTTCAGGATATTTCCTTGATGCACTCGTGTGAGAGAACTAAAAATGACATTGAATGGGGAGGGATCAAACTGCAATGTAGTATGGAAGATTGTTTAGCGACAAGGAAGATGGGCGAAAGGGAACTTATGGGAGACCTGACTTGGTGGATGTTCAAGTTGATAAAATTTGTTAGCATTATAAATATAAGGAACTGAAGCACGCTCGACCCCAGGGCCCGTTCGGAAGTCTTGAAGCTTGAAGCACAGTGCACAGAGGTTCCAGTGGCCTATGAGTACCAGAGTAAAATGTAATTGATGAAAACACTTGGGGGTCGATTAGTAGGCCTGGGCCGGGCGGTACAACGTCGGACTATCTGTACTTCAATTTTTGTCACAGCATCCGAAGTCACCACCCCTTAGGCTACATCATGCATGCTGTTTTTCTCAAAGTTCAACTAACCTCTTTCTGTTGACTCTTTACCATCAATTGCAGGCATCAAGCCTTGTCTTACTACTCAGAACAGTGACTAGACTGCGTCAATGACACGAAACTTCCATTAGAGTTGCTATTTTCATTGCCCTTCATGGGCAGGCGGTGCAAGGAAGGCGCTAGAATCATATTAGCTGATACAGCATGCGGCGAACTCGAGCGCCCAACAGGTCTCTCTGTCACTAGCACTACTGATTTCGCGCATTATCGGTCATCATTCGATCGCACTTTACCTCACTGTCTAACTTTTTACTCGGACAGCATTCTTTCGCGATCGAAGCCATGCTCAGTGAAGTGAGTGAGTCAAACACATCAACAGGCCGGAGAGACGGACAACGAGAAGCGCCATTGAAATCACCAGCACCGGTTGTACTGCTCCAGACGAGCGAGAAGGAGCCGCCACCATATGGTGCACAACACCGTCAGGATGCGCGTTGGGAAGGTAGGGAGCCATCTTGCAAGACCCACCAGCTTACTCAATTAGAAGCAGGTGGGAATGAAGCGCTCCCTCCTCTATGGCATCAGTTCAAAGTGTCGGATACAATTCAATATCAAGACGACACGGTCACCATGACTTCATTTAACCGACCTTTACCAGGAGTGCGCCTAGGTGAGCAAGGAAAGTGGTACTATGAGCGATAGATTAATGGTATAACATAGATTATCCTGGACAACTCGTTGATCCCAAATGCGAATGGCACATCTCACCACTCGGTCGGTCCTACTTCGTCAATCACAACAATCAGACCACATCGTGGAAGAAACCAAAGCCAGAACGTCCAGCAGGGAGCTTGACACCTGAGCGCATCATCGAAGGTCACTCTGAATGTATATGGAGTCTTGTGTGCTTGAAAGCCGGTTGCAATGTGATGAGCGCGTCGGAAGACGGTTTGATTCGTCAGTGGAAAAGAGACGGAGAGCCAGTAGGAAAGTCATGGGATGGAGGTGGTGGTGGTGTGCAGTCAATTGCAGTGTATCTCGATGACACTGCGGTCGTTAGTGGAAGCGTAGACGGCAGACTACGGTTGTGGAATATAAAGGAGGGCAATATGATCGGCGAGCCATGGGAGGGACACGATGCTGCAGTGAGGTGCCTCGATTGGTCTCCTAATGCCCTGGAGATAGCAAGTGGATCTGAAGACGGCACCATACGACGCTGGAACCCGAATACCGGTCGACAAATAGCACCACCGATCAAGACCAGTCACGGATGGGTTTATGCCGTCAAATACTCTCCACAAGGTGACAAATACATCAGTGGCGGGCTCGATGGAGCGATTTGCGTATGGTCAAGGGACGGCAAGCTGCTCATCGAGATCAAGGGACATGAGAAAGGGGTGTCGTCAATGTGTTGGTCCAAGGACGGCGCACACATCTTCTCCGGGTCATACGATGACACTATCCGAAAATGGCGGTGGATTGATGGAAAGGAACTCGTTGTTCTTCGAGGTCATACCAACACTGTCACATCCCTCTGTCTTACTTCCAATGAACGCTATATTGTCAGCGCATCAAATGACTTCTCAGTTCGCATCTGGGACCTCAAAACCAATCAGGCAGTCGGAGATCCACTCTTGCATGACGACGAACTCTTGACTGTCGTCATGTCTCCTGATGGAAAATACATTGCCAGTGCTGGATTAGACAAAAAAATCTATATATGGAGCCTGGAGGTGGCGCTTGAGCGACATCAAGTTGGTGTACTATGTACTTTGGTGTTACCATATCGTTTTCTAATGGTCTTGGTCGTTTAGGGTGCGGATGATGGCAATGCGAAACTCAAGGCAAGTCATCTCAGCTTCCTTTCGAGTTCACACTACATCTCACTTTTTATTAGGGACTTCCAGCCCAACCCAGAGTCGTGCGGCAACCAATCGTAAGCAAACTCATTCTTGCTCATATGTCTCGCTAGGTTCTCAATGTTCAAACAGCCCAATACCGGAGGCTCGGCAAGATATGTCAGTAAAATTGTTCTTCGACTCCTGCTAAACCAACCTTTTAGACAGGGCAAAGATTTCTTCGCTGATCATTCAAATCGTCGTGCAGCTCCGCCTGCGAATTCATCCCTTCTAAATTGGCGCAGTTTGTTTAGTTCGACAGATGCGCCTCAACCATCACCTCACGAATCCCGACACCGTAACTTGTTCAATTCGTTGCATTTCTCCACTCGACCTAACGCGCCACAATCGATATCGCTCCATCCCCGACGTTGGAATTTTAACTTGTTTCCAGGAGGAAGCTCTAATCCCACAGTTGAGGTAGCTGCTGGTCGTAAGAAAAATGTTGGTGGCTTTCATCACTCCTGTTTGATATCCTTGAAATGAATATATTTGCAGAGAATTTACGTCTCTCCTCCTTCCGCAGCAGAAGTGGCTCGTGCAGAAGCGGCTGCAGCTGCACAAAATGTGAATAGCAACCAGGTCAGCAGTTCGACGCAAGTAGTTCGACCTCAAGCTTCACCGGGCACGCAAGTATCTCAAGGTCCAACGGAAACGCAAGATGCAGGTGGTGGGACGGGAGATGTTTCTTATGAAGGAGTGAACTGCTGCGGATTTTTCTTTGGTCGTCGTCGTCCTGCCTCGCATCAGTCATGAGATCATCTAAACAAGCTGTGTCAATGTGTTTTCTGCGCTTTTCAAATTATCTCGCACTAGCTATACACCTCGTGAGCATTTTATTCTATCGTTTGTGTAGATGAAGGTGATACAGCTTCTCAGTGATACAATTTCATTACCATTTTCAAATGAGTGAGATGGTCAGGCGATACATCCTATACCCCATACTCCACAAATGGTTTTGGAGTCCGAGTATCATCGAGAATCAGACGAAAAGAAGTTCTACGGACGGACTTCATTGACCTACTTGTCAGACAACAGAACTTTTCGAAGGATGTCAGTTTGGGTCCTTTCACCAGTGACCGACTCGGAAGCGTTGTCTCAGACACCCATGGCCCGGGGTGCACTACACTGTTCACTTGAGCATACCATCTGACATTTGACCATCACTAACGCTACATCATGATCGATACTAGATAGACATCAGATTGCGATAAAAATCCAGCAAGTACATGCACTGAATCAAACTGAAAGATCAAGCAGGAATGTCACCCTGCAGCCTGAAGTAAGTACTACTCACGCCAACAGAGAATGAGATCTGGCCGTTAGGTTTGCGCCACCCCAGAGGCCTGAGCCACGACGGCCCTGATAGACAAATCGTTACAAACATGATCAGCGTATCAAACATGAGAATCCCAAACGGAAGACATACTTGGAAATCACACCGCAACCATTGAAGCTGAAGATCGACCCTCTCTTTGGAGCAGAGTAGTGAAGAGCTCCGCAGTGTAAAGAACAGAAAAACTAGCACTCTCACCAGTTAACCGATGAGACCCACATGAGAACTGAGATTCCGCGCTGTTCTGAGGTCCTTGCTTCAAGGACAGACATACGTGGCATGTTGATACGATTGCGCCCCAGATGAGATTACAGTATTTGAGGGCACTTCAGGTCCTCAGGATATTTCTTTGATGCGCTCGTGTGGGACATTGGGAGAACGAAAAACGACATTGAATGCGAGATCGTTTGGCGACAAGGGAGACGGTCGAAAGAAAATATGGGAGACCTGCCTTGGTGGGTCTTGATGAAATTTGTTAGCATGATAAACATAAGGAACCGAAGCACGCTCGACCCCAAGGTCCGTTCGAAGGGCTTGAAGCTTGAATGGTTCCAGTGACCTAGAGTAAATGTAGTTGGAACCGATTAGTACTAATAGGCCCGGGCCCGGGACAACTTCAAATTTCGTCACATGATCACCACTCCTACATCATGCATGCTGTTTTCAAAGTTCAAACTAACCTCTTTCTGTTGACTCCTCACCATCAATTACAGGCGTCATTGAAGCCTTGTCTGACTACTCAGAACAGTTACTAGATTGCGTCAATGACACGAAACTTTACAATAATTGGGGTTGCTATCTTCATTGCCCTTCATGGGCAGGCGGTGCAAGGAAGGCGCTAGAATGGTAGATACAGCATGCGGCGAACTCGAGCGCTCAACAGGTCTCTCTTTCACTGGCACTACTGATATCGCGCATCATCATTCGATCGCGCTCTACCTCGCTGTCCCACCTTCTACTCGTCAAGCATTCTTTAGCGATCAGAACCATGTTCAGTGAAGCGAGTGGGTCAAACACATCGGCAGGCCGGAGGGACGGACATCGACAAGCTCCATCAAAATTACCAGCACCAGCTTTACTGCTCCAGACGAGCGAGAAGGAGCCACCACCATATGGTGCACAACACCGTCAGGATGCGCGTTGGGAAGGTAAGGAAATATCTTGCGAGACTCACCAGCTTAGTCAATTAGAAGCAGGCGGGAATGACGCGCTCCCTCCTGTATGGCATCGATTTAAGGTGTCGGATACAATTCAATATCAAGACGACATGCTCACCATGACTTCATTTAACCGACCTTTACCAGGAGTGCGCCTAGGTGAGCAAGGAAAGTGGTACTATGAGCGATAGATTAATGGTATAACATAGATTATCCTGGACAACTCGTTGATCCCAAATGCGAATGGCACATCTCACCGCTCGGTCGGTCCTACTTCGTCAATCACAATACTCGGACCACATCGTGGAAGAAACCAAAGCCAGAGCGTCCAGCAGGGAGCTTGACACCTGAGCGCATCATCGAGGGTCACTCTGAATGCATATGGAGTCTTGCGTACTTGAAAGCCAGTTGCAATGTAATGAGTACTTCGGAAGACGGTTCAATTCGTCAGTGGAAAAGAGACGGAGAGCCAGTAGGAAAGCCTTTGAATAGCGATGGGAGAGCGATAGGCACAATGGCAGTATCCCCGGATGAAACAATGGTTGTTTGTGGGAATGTAGACGGCAGGCTGCGGCTGTGGAATATAGAGGAGGGCAGCATGATTGGCGAGCCGTGGATGGGACACAATGCTGCAGTGAGGTGCCTCGATTGGTCTCCCAATGCCCTAGAGATAGCAAGTGGATCGGAAGACGGCACCATTCGACGCTGGAACCCGAATACCGGTCGCCAAATAGCACCACCAATCAAGACAAGTCACTTATGGGTTGTTGCCGTCAAATACTCTCCACAAGGCGATAAATTCATCAGCAGCGGGGATCTCGATGGTGTGATTTGTGTATGGTCAAGGGACAGCAAGCCACTCATCGAGATCAAGGGACATGACAATGTAGTGGTGTCGTTGTGTTGGTCCAAGAATGGCGCACACATTTTCTCCGGGTCATTCGATAGAACCATCAGAACATGGCGGGCAATCGATGGGAAGGAGCTCGTTGTTCTTCGGGGTCACACCAACCCTGTCAAATCTCTCTGTCTTACTTCTAATGAACACTATATTCTCAGCGCATCAACTGACTGCTCGATCCGCATCTGGGACCTCAAGACTAGTCAGCCAGTCAGAGATCCACTCTTGCATGACGACGAGGTATTCGCTGTTGTCATGTCCCCTGATGGAAAATACATTGCCAGTGCTGGGTTAGACAAAAAAATCTATGTATGGAACCTGGAGGCGGTGCTTGACCGACATCAAGTTGGTGTACTATGTACTTCGGTGTTTCCATATCGTTTTCTAATGATTTTGGTTGTTTAGGGTGCGGATGATGGCAATGCAAACCTCAAGGCAAGTCGTCTCAGCTAACTTCTCTTTCGAGTTCACGCTACATCTCACTTGTTGTCAGGCACGTCCAGCCCAACCCAGAATTGTACGGCAAACAATCGTGAGCAACCACATTCTTGCTCACATATCTCGCTAGAATGTTCAAACAGCCCAATACCGGAGGCTCGGCAAAATATGTCGGTAAATTTGTTCTTCAGCTCCTGCTAATCTAACCTTTGAGACAGGGCAAAGATTTCTTCGCTGATTATTCAAATCGTCCCACAGCTCCGCCTCCGAATACATCCCTTCTAAATTGGCGCAGTTTGTTTAGTTCGACAGATACGCCTCGACCATCGCCTCGCCAATCCCGACACCGGAATTTCAGCTTACTTCGTTTAGGAAAATCAAGGCACACCGTTGATGTAGCTCTAGCTCAAGATGAAGATGTAAGTGACTTGTTACCACTTCTATTTCATTCTATTAAAATACGTTGCAGAGATATGGCATTACCCCTGAAACTGATGCGGAAGCGGCTGCAGCTATGCAACGCACAGATGATGAGGTCGACGATTCAACGCAAGCAGTCCAGCCCGCAGCACAAGCACCTCAAGCACAATCAACCCAAACGCAAGCACAAATTTCAACAGGCAGACTGGAAGACGTCGTGTACGGAGTGAGCTGCTGCGGATTTTTCTTTGGTCGTCGTCGCCCTGCTTCGCATCAGTCATGAAAGATGTAATTCGTGCGGCACGTGTACGCTCAGGTCCGCTCCCCTTCCCCCGCATCTGTATACGACCCTTCTCATATTCATCATTCGCCACCATCACCCGCACACTCGGATTTATCGTCCTCTTTTCGCAATGCACCTCTGCCCCTTGTGAACTCACCACTAGGAAGTCGGCTCCTCTTTCTGGAATTCAGCTCTTGGTGGCCCACATCGTCTTCTCCATGGGGAGCTCGAATGTGACCCTGGTGGGGTTTGGCAGCCTGGCTTGTTGTGTTGTCGTGACAAGATGCATCCGGCTAGCAGGTGTTTATAGAATCTTGGGAGGGATCTTGATGAAATTTGTTCAATAGCATGGGTGTAAATGTAAGGACTCGAAGCACGCTCAACCCCGCGGCCTATTTGGAGGACTTGAAGCATAATGGGAGGTCCCAGTGACCTCTACTAGATTAAATGGAATTCATGGAACACCGCAGTGGTGCCTTGGTGGCGCCGCAGCATTTCAGGGATGCCCTTGGCCGGGGGGTTAAGCCCGATTAGGCCCGGGACAACGACTATGTGATATACTTCAGTCTTCGTCGCATCATCTTACCATCATCACCCCTTGCAGGCTGTTTTCAAACTAATCTCTTTCTGCTGACTCTATCCCATCAATTGCACACAGCAAGCCTTACTATTCGGAACAGTTACTAGACTGCCAATGACGCGAAACTTTGATGCTGGAGTCGCTATTTTCATTGCTCTTCATTGCCCCGTCTCAAAGCAGCGTGCATACGGCATATATAGATAACGATAGAAACACCTTTGGAGTGACGGTGTCCCTCCACAAGAACCAAGGTGTGTCCACGCTATCATTGATAGCATCGCTGGCAGTGCACCCTGTGTTGATTTGATATGATTGTGACCAGGTCCTATCAGTACAAATACTCCGGCCGCGCCATATGACAGCACCAAAGCTGCGCCCATTTTGCGCCCAATGATAATCGCGTAAGTACAATGGAAGGATGACTAGCATAATCGATTTAAAATCATCGGGTAATGGGATATCTCCACCTTTATTGCAAGTTGACGAAGTTCGCCAATTCCTACTACTTGCTATGCCCTACATCTCACATGATCCCTACCTGTGGCCATATCTCGGTTGGAACCGTCTTTCCAGCTATTTCCTAGGTCCGTGGAGAACAAGGCGGATGATGTTTGTCAATCTCACTCCATCTTTGACTGTTGTTTCGCAGTTGCATCCTCTGCTGTGGTGGTATATGATTGGGGTGAGCCAGATCATTATATCCGAGGGAACCGCCCATCGACAACTACGCGATATCCAAGTATTAGCATTTGGACAAGAGGTAAGCCAACGTGTCTCATCAACGAAGCCACTCAGCATGTTGTAACAGGTTGAACTGGTCTGGGTGAGCGAAAGTTTGATACCAGAAACACAGCAGGATAATAAAGCAGAAACAACGCTGGTCGCTCATGACTGTTCTTTATATTTGTGTGCGTTTCTATTCAATGTGCGTACTGGCTGACAGGTTGTGCTGACTTTACATGCTAGGTACGCTACATTGGAATATTCTACTGTGTGTGCGTTTGCAAGGCTATCCAGATGCCGCTGCACCGTGCTAATGAACCACCCCTCACATTCAGCGCCAACATGCTGTGTATGTAATCACGATCATACTATGTCCGCGTCCGAGTTTTGTTGACCGGCGGATGCAGGGAATCTCACTTCAGTGTCGATGACAAATGCAGTGGGTAATTTTGTATAATGCCCGACATTCCCTCCGCTCATCTAAGCTCCACACAGGGGTGAGTGTCATTATCTGACGGCTCGTTGGTTCGACATTACGAGTGCATCAGCTGTACGTTCATTTGAATCATCGAGTCTTCTGAGTAACCCGTTTTGCAGGCGCCATCCTTTGGTTTATACTGGCATGGATAACTGTCGTCGTTAATGCGATGCTGGGCGGTGAGCTGTTCAGCCGCGGTGTATGATTGACCTGACTGAGATATCATGCAAGCCATCATGATGATTCGGATACATGCCATGTATGGGCGATCCAAAAATATGCTCATATTTCTCTTTATAATGTTGTTGGCCTCAACTATCACGACCGCAATTATGGTGTTATTTGCAGGCATTGGTGTTTTAGGAGGTAAGCTTTCCGCTGGAAAATATGAGCCTTGAGCACACGAGACTCATGGGCGAACACCAGAGGAATACATCTTTCTCGGCACCAATCAGTGTGTCATTGTCTTTGTTGACATAGACGCCGTACATCTGCATGACGCGGCGTGGATTCCTACCATTGTGCGGGAGGTCCTTGCCTTTTGTCTTGCAGCTTGGATTGCCGTAAAACACTTCCGTGAATTGCGGCAGCATGGACCAACGGGATCGACCGTCAGAGACTGTTTCGCAGTTCTAATCAAAACTCATATTCTATACTTTGTGGTGTGAGTCCCGTGAATCAGATGTTGATATTTTGTTCACTGAAGTTATGCGCGTGCTAGCTTTGCTGCTGTATCTTGCCTCTACCTCGGTCCACTGTCTCCAGAGCTGGTACGCCGATCTGTGGTAGTCATCTACACCTGACATCATTACTACAGTCCTCGAATTCCCTGGGAGGTGGTATTTATTTCGGCGTTCTCGATTTCGCGCAGCCCGTGCAAATGTTTGTGGTGGGACCACGTCTAGTACTTAGCGTTCGAGAATATCACGCGAAACTCATAGCCAAGTCTGACGAAGGAGCCAGCATGACTACGATTGCCTTTCAAGGGCACGGGCATCCGTCAACTAGCGATGATGCGTAGCACGGGAGACGATTCAAGTAGTTCAACTTTTTGCAGGGGGTCTGTCAATTTGGAGTATTGTTGTTGTAATTGAGGTATTTACTTGTCACGCACTGTACTCCAAAGTGAGTTTGAGGACATAATTTTGTCTAAGGAAACCATGGTGGCATCACTGCTGCTGGACTATCTGAAGCGTCCACTCCGTGCATCAAGAATTGTCCCTCTATAGAAGTGCCGATGGGCCGAGTATCAGGTTTTCAGGCTGAAGCAGAAAGGACTGCCAGGCTGGCATTATACTCTGTCATCCATGAGAGCATTGGGATGTGCAACCCAATTTCCTAAGTACACGATTCGAGCATGTATGAAGTTGAGCCTACTTCATCATGTGGGGCCTGGCCATGGGCAGCGATGATATGTTCGACATAATTCTGCAAGCGACTCACAAAAACCATTTGCGAATCCTACGTGATGGCATCAGCGCTTAGCATTTGCCATTGACGGTGATCGTCACGAACGAGTGCCAGCGAGAATCTCGTGACCAAATATTTGGCCACTCATTAGTATACAATGAAAATCAGCACTAGTACGTGACGCGCACTACATCAAGGAATGTCACCCTGCAGCCTAAAGTCCCTACTGCTCGCACTGATAGAGAACAAGATCTGGCCGCCACGTTTGCGCCACCCCTGAGCGGCGACGTCCTAGACAGACCTGAGACGGCCATAGCGCGAGAGCGTGATCGAGACTTGTTCTGCATCATATGGCGAGATTTCGACGTTTGTGACTCGGAAGTCTTTCAGGGGACTTATTTGCCTGATGTGGCAGCAATTGATAGAACTGCCCCGACGTTTGAAACACTGCAATCGACACGTGGTTGACAAACGCGCCTGCTGGCATGCGACATGTACAGGCTCAGCTAACTATCCAGCAGGTCTCTTCGTCATTTCCACCTTCTCTCCTGGCTTTCGACAATCTATTTTCCATACTATTGAACTCTGTATCACTGCCAACTCGTCCGCAAAACAGCGGTATTTGATACTTTCTTCGCCAGCGTTATGGCCGAGTCAAGCACATCAGCAAAAGCGACGGATAAAGAGCAAGGAGCGATATTGAACTCACCCATGGTTGGTGCAATTCGACAGACGAAGGAGAAGGATCCGCCACGCTATGGTGCACAGTATCGCCAAGGTGCACTTTGGAAAGGTGGGTAGCCGCATCTGGACACCTACTGACTTACTCAACGAGAGCAGGCGGGAATGGAGCGCTTCCTCCTCAATGGTTTCAATCTAAGACATCAGATGATGAAATACAATATCAAGATAACTCACTCGTAATGGTTTCATGGAACCGACCTTTACCAGGAGTACGACTAGGTTAGCAGAAAACATACCACCAGCAGCGAAAAACTCATGGTGAAACATAGATAATGCTGGACAACTCGTTCCCGGATGCGAATGGCACATCTCACCACTCGGTCGGTCATACTTCGTTGATCACAATACCCGGACCACATCGTGGAAGAAATCAGCGCCTGAACGTCCACCAGCGAGCTTGACGCCGGAGTGCGTCATCGTGGGCCATTCCAAATTCATTTGGAACATCGTCTGTTTTGGCACCGGTTGCAATATACTGAGCGCGTCACGCTATGATTCAATCCGTCAATGGACAAGAGACGGAGAGCCAGTAGGGAAACCATGGGTTAGTGACGGAGGAGCAGTGTGCTCAATCGCGATGTCTCCGGATGAATCGATGGTCGTGAGTGGAAGCTCAGATAGCAAGTTACGGCTATGGAACATGAAGATGGGCAGCATGGTCGGCGACCCGTGGGAGGGGCATGATTCTGCAGCTTTATCCCTCAATTGGTCTCCAAATGCCCAGGAGATAGCAAGTGGATCGGAAGACGGCACCATACGACGCTGGAACCCGGGTACTGGCCGACAAATAGCACCGCCGATAGAAACTGGCCATGGTGTGGTTCATGCTGTCAGATACTCTGCACAAGGGGACAAATCCATAAGCAGCGGAGCGGACAAGGTGATCCGTGTGTGGTCAAATGGCGGTGAGCTGCTTATGAAGATAGAGGGCCATGACGCCCGAGTAGTGTCGTTGTGTTGGTCCAAGGATGGTGCACACATATTCTCCGCGTCATTTGATAACACCATCCGCAAATGGCGGTTAATTGATGGGAAGGAGCTCGTGATTTTCCGGGGTCATACTAGTGCCGTCGTCTCCCTCCGTCTTTCCCCTGATGAAGGCCATCTTGTTAGCACTTCGCTTGACTGCTCAGTCCGCATCTGGGACCTCCGGATGAATCACTCAGTAGGAGACCCACTCTTGCACGATGACGAAGTCTGGGTTGTTGACATCTCCCCTGATGGAAAATATATTGTCAGTGGTGCCTTGGATGCAAAGATATATGTATGGAGCATGGAGGCAGCACTCAATAATGCAGCCAATGATCATGTGAGTGTGTCTATGTGATGTCAGCGTCTTTTCTGAGCGGGTTTCTGTTGTCATTCAGTGCGCGGATGAGAGCAATGCAAAACTCGGTGCGAAGCTCAGGGTAAGTCGTCTATATTTTCCTTTCGCACTGTATTATCTGATTACTCTGTGACTAGGGACCTCTAGTTCGACCGAGAGACACTGTATGCCAATAAGTTATGAACACCCTTATTCTTTGCTTATTCGTTCGTTAGATCTTGCGCGCTAGTCAGGTCTTTAAGCAGCAGCCCAGTAACAGAGGCTCGACGAAATATGTCAGTACAGTTTGTCATTTTCCAGCTCTTGCAAGCTGACAAGTGGTACAGGGCAAGGACTTCTGGGACTGTGATACAAACACCTTGTGTCATCCCACAGCTCCTCATGTGAGCCCATCGGCTTCCATTCATTGGAGTAACTTGCTCAGTTTGCTGCATTTCGCCACTCGACCCAACGCGCCACAATCGATATCACTCCAGCCCCAACGTTGGAATTTTAACTTATTTCCAAGAGGAAGCTCTATACCCACAGTTGAGGTAGCTGCTGGTCGCAAGAAAAATGTTAGTGGCTTCCATCGTTCCTGTTTGATATAACGGAAATGAATATATTTGCAGAGAATTTACGTCTCCCCTCCTTCCGCAGCAGAAGTGGCCCGTGCAGAAGCGGCTGCAGCTGCACAACATGCGAATGGCAACCAGGTCAGCAGCTCGACGCAAGTAGGTCAACCTCAGGCTTCACCAGGGACGCAAGTGTCTCAAGGACCAACGGAAACGCAAGGTGCAGGTGGTGGGACGGGAGATGTTTCTTATGAAGGAGTGAACTGCTGCGGATTTTTCTTTGGTCGTCGTCGTCCCACCTCGCGTCAGTCATGAAGTCAGCTACTAAACTAGTTGCGTCAATGATTTTCCTTTGAAGTTACGAGTTTTTCCTATCAGCGATACACCTCGTGAGCATTGTATTTCACTCGTCCATGAAAATGCAAGCAACACAGTTTCTCAAGTTTACAATTTCAGTATCGTTTTCAAATAAGTAGGGGGCTGGCGGGACATTCCATATCTCAGACTCCACAAATGGTTTTGGAGTTCGAGTATCATTGAGAATAAGACGAAAGACTTCACTGTCCTACTACTAGTCAGACAAAAGAACTTTAAGAAGGAAGTCAGTGTTTGGGTCCTTTCACCAGTGATGGACTAGGAAGCTTTGTCTCGGACACCCACGCTGCCTGGGAAGGGTGCACTACGCTGTTGACTTGAGCATCCCACCATCTAACATTTGACCATCACTAGCGCTACATCGATAGCCACCAAATTATGAAAGCATTGAATCAGGTCAGCAACAAGAAGCACGATCAAGTAGGAATGTCGCCCTGCAACCTGAAGTCCCTACTACTCGCCCCAACAGAGAACGAAATCCGGCCGTCAGGTTTGCGCCACCCCTGAGAGACGACATCCCAGGTAGACAAATCGTAGCGCGAGAGCGTGATCGAGACTTGTTTCGTGTCGTACGGCGAGATCTCGACGTTTGTGAAGCCCTTCAACACTGATGGAGGCTCGCTAGCAGAAGACGGGTGGTGTATGTAGAGCTGAGGGATCTATGCGAGGGACCTGGGCATAAGCATGAAATAACAAGGTTAATGGGTGTGACGAACCTCAGTTCCAGATACAGTTCCAGTGTTCGTGACCTTGAAAGTTACCTGGAATGCAGGCTCGTGGAGCCTGGTAAGTAGCGACATCGGCTTGTGGTTCCTTCCATAGTCGCAAAATCCTCACCAAAGCGCAGTAGAAGATCCTTCAATAATAGGTGAAGCCTTGCCGTGCTCCCAAGCAATGATCAAATCCTCCTGATCAGTGTCCGATGACTGGATTGGAGTCACGCAAAGCTCGGAATACGCAAATATGGTGTAACTCAAGCCGAAGCCAAACTCGAAGCGAGGCGTTGTATTTGCCTGCAATTGCGCTTATTCAAGACCTCAAAACTTCAAGTAGCTCCAGAGTACTCACTTGATCAAAGTGGCGATAATCGATGAACAATCTACAAAGATTGTAAAATCAATGCACGGCGGCCTTTGTCCAACGCACGTACCCTTCTGTATAATTAATAGTAACAATCTTGCTTCCCGAACCATGAGTGACGAGCTGTGCAGGATAATCGGCGACATCTTTAGCAATAGTATACGGCAATCTTCCAGAGGGGTTGTATGCGCCATAAAGCACGTCAGCAATGGCATTGCCCGTCTCCTGGCCTTGGATGCCGGCCCAGACAACAGCAGTGATGTTGGGGTGCTCTATCCAGGGCTCTATAATGAGCGGGCCGACACTGTTCACGACGACTATGGTATTGTTGTTTCGCGCAGCGACAGCAAGGATGAGGTCATTACCGTTGTGCCAGGCAGTAAGGTTCTTGCTGATTAGAATTGAACACCACCATCGCGTAAAGATGTGCGAGAAACGTACCGATCACCCTTGTTGTCATCGACAGTAACGTACCCCTCGCCAGAGTCAGAGTTGGTGAAAACAAGAGCGACGGCCTGACCATACGCCATATTACCAGCCAGTGCAGTGTTCCAGTCGTTAAAATTCCAGAACACACTGCTACCGTCCTGGCGAGCACGCTCCTGGATACCCTCGAGAGGTGAAATCAGATAAGGGAAGTCACCAGTCCTATGGGGTGTCAATCAGTATTCAGAAATGATGTTTTCGAGCCAACATACCCAGATCCCCAACCCATGGCCAGAATCCCATCGCTACCACCTTGACCTGAGAACTCATTCGGACCGGACTTGCCTGGACCTGCATCGCTCCCGATTAATACTATGTTCCTCGGCTTGTTCAATGGCAGTGCGCCATTTGTATTTTTCAAAAGGACCGTCCCGGCTGCACCAATCTCCCTCACAAGCTTGTAATGGTCAGCCTGCACATTGACATGCTTGTTGTTCACTTCGTCGTTTGGGTTAAACGCGTGGAAGTTTGTGGCAGGGTAGGCCTCGTCCTGGTGAAGGAAATACCAACCAGCAATGATACGCGTCGCCATGTCGTCCAGGCGAGCCATGCTGATGTATCCGTCGTTCACATAGTCCGTGAGGTTTCCGCCGAAGTACGAGTCGCCAGAGTCAAAGGTGATATCGCCGGGCATAGTCATGTCAAGCCCTGCGACAGCAGACAGCGTCGACATCGTCGCCGACCAGTCTAGATTGAACGAAACCTTGGAAACCGTACTCCCGCTTCAATATATCGTTGAGCATCTTACCGTTGTTGCATGCGTATGTTTCGTTGATAAGGTCTGTGAATTAGGCATCACATTATGTGGATGGCATAAAACACGGTCGAGGCTTACTGTAACTGCACATAACAGACGAAACTCCGGCCATGACGCTGCGCAAGAACGGGTGCGCGTAAATTTCACTGTTGAGTTCCGGTCATCAACATTCGAAGATTCTGAAGTGCGGAAGTGCTCCTGCTCACTAGTAGAGCAGATGAGTGCAAGTGCAAATAGGCGCGACAAAAGACGAACTTATTGATGAAGTGCTTAGCAGTGGCTTGTACTCCGCCGTTTTGAAGGCCTAAAATCGTCTCGTATGCAGATTCGCCAGTCAGGAAAGGGTCTGCGCCGAAACCCTCCCAGTTACGGCCACCTTGAGCGATGCGACCCATGTTCATCATTGGACCGAGTGCAATATTGACGCCCTTGCCCTTGAACTCCTGGCCCAAAGCCAGGCCACGAGCACGCATCAGAGCGCGATTCCAGCTGTGATAAAAATCAGACAGGTTAAGTCGGTGCACTTGAAGATGACTTACGTGGACGCCACATGAATGCCAGCTGGGAATGCAGTTGCGTAGTCGGTAGAGCGGACCGCAAGAGGCGAATCCTAGCAAATATCGAGACAGATACCGTTTATGTAAATTCAAGCTACGCACCTCAAGGCATAAACCAGGGAAGTTTCTATTGGGTGGAATATTACCAACGCACAACCCGTTCATCCAACCGACCCCAGTTGTGATATTGACCTTTTCCTCAATGGTGTAATCCAATATCTGCGTACCAAGCACACGTCAACATAGAAAGAGTTTGAAGTTCAGGATTGATTCGGCAAGAAAACCAAACATAATTGATCGTTGACAAGGAGGTATCCACTCACGAGGTTCTTAGCCTTTTGGTAAGCAGCAGACCATGCAGGCGCAAAATCGGGCACGACTTGTGGATCACTACTGACAGCGGGAGGGTTCAAAGGATCAGTTGCAGGGAAAATTGGAGGGCGAGGATTAAGGGTAGGTGTAGGATAGGGAGTGAATGAATAGCTAGAGAGTGGAATGGTGATATAACCAGTTGTGGTGGACGCGCCTGGGGTGCTGGCGGAGGCAGAGGTTGATGAAGAATTGAATGTCATTGCCACTGGTGAATATAGGCCAGTGCTAGCTGTCACAGTAGCATTAACATTGCCACTTGGAGTAGACGCTGATGAAGGCAGGGCCGGTGCACCTAGAACAAACGAAATTATACACAACAGCCATAGCAGCTTGGACAGCATGGCAGCTGCACGCATGAGGTTCTACAGTGTGAGAAGCACTAAAGCGGCGCCTCTGTACAGCGTCAGAAATAGGTAGCTACGACTCCATAGACGATTTTAGGAAGGAACATGCCTAAAATACACTGTTTTTACCAATTTCAAGTTTTTTGCAAGGATGTTTCAAATTTTGCCAAAAAAAATCGAACTTATATATCGTAGATATCCATCCTAACCTTCTCGACATCGGAGACATGCCTCGACCAAGTAAGAAAATAAGCCAGGCAAAAGCTCAGCGTCACAGTGGCACTCACTTTGTACAGCAGTGTCCCTTAGTCGAGGCTGATGAAGAACATGATTCAACCTTTGGTATGACAGCCGAAGTCCTCGCATGTGTTAGCAATGCTGCAGGGTCACAGAACGGCCTCCCATAGCCTTGTAGTATCATTTCTGATCACTGTGTATGCCTCCTGGGCCTCCAAACGCTATTTTTCTTGTAATGTTTCAAATTTTGGTGACGAAAATTTTGAATGCGAGTTTTTTTAAATTCTGGCCGGCAAGCATTAAACTACACATAAAACTATGTAGATCTACACTATGTTCACTCGAATCGCGCTGATTTTCGTCTCGTAGTAGCAGTCGCGCGTCGGGGTTACCCGAGGCGTCGAAAACCTGCTTCGCACACTGTAGTATAAGCAGACAGAAGAACGACCAAAGATGACCAGATTAATTATGGATGAACCGACACTCTCAGCGTACGTGGTTCGAGCCGAACACGAGCCGGACAAATCTAATACTGACCTATAACATATAGCCAGGCCCAAATCCACACATGCCAGTGAGCGTTCTGCACGCACACCATGGTACCAGCTGGAGCGACAGCGTTAGCGCTGATCAAAATTATCAGTAGAAGTAAGAACTTTCACTTATAAAATTTGTAATGCGACCACGACATATGAGTGCGAGCGTGACTTCCGGCGCTACCTTATTCATATCTATACTGCGTGCGATCCAAACGAGCGACGTGAATATTACTTACACAATATATATTGTGCACATCCCACCACTCGACATTTGACCATCACTAACGCTACATCGATAGCCGCCAAATTACGATAAAAATCCAGCAAGTAAAGGCACTGAATCAAAACAAAAAAACATCTCAAACAAGAAGCACGATCAAGTAGGAATGTCGCCCTGCAACCTTGAAGTCCCTACTGCTCGCGCCAACAGAGAACGAGATTTGGCCATCAGGTTTGCGCCACCCCTGAGCGACGACGTCCCAGATCGACAGGTCATAGCGCGAGAGCGTGATCGAGACTTGTTTCGTGTCGTACGGCGAGATCTCGATGTTCGTAAAGCCCTTCAGCACTGATGGAGGCTCGCTAGCAGAAGACGGGTGGTGGATGTAGAGCTGAGGAATCTATTCGAGTGACTCGGGCATAAGGATATATCAAAATAATGATGTTGATAGATGACACGAACCTCAGTCCCATGATACAGTTCCCGTAGTTCGTGACCTTGAAAGTTACCTGGAATGCAGGCTCGTGAAGCCTAGGCAAGTGGCGAACTTGGTCTGTAAATTCTTCAATGGTCTTAATGAAACTCACCAAAGCGCAGTAGAAGACCCTTCATCGATGGGCGAAGCCTTGCCGTTCTCCCAAGCAGTGATCAAATCCTCCTGATCAGTGTCAGATGACTGAATCGGGGTCACGCAAAGCTCAGAATACGCGAACGTAGTGTAACTCAAGCCGAAGCCAAACTCGAAGCGTGGCGTGATATTTGCCTGTAATCACCCTTGTTCAAGACATGAAAGCATCCAGTGAAAGTCGAGGAACTCACTTGATCAAAGTGACGATAATCGATGAACAGCCTAATGCGGAGTGAGATCAGTATCAATGTCAAGCGACCATGATTAAGTGACATACCCCTCTGTGTAACCAATTGTAACAATCTCGCTTCCCGAATCATTAGTGATGAGTTGTGCGGGATAATCGCTGAGATCCTTAGCAATAGTATATGGCAGTCTTCCGGAGGGGTTGTATGCGCCATAAAGCACGTCAGCAATGGCATTGCCCGTCTCCTGGCCTTGGATCCCGGCCCAGACAACAGCAGTGATGTTGGGGTGCTCTATCCAGGGCTCTATGATGAGCGGGCCGACGCTGTTCACGACAACTATGGTATTGTTGTTCTGCGCAGCGACAGCAAGGATGAGGTCATCACCGTTGTGCCAAGCAGTAAGATTGTTACTGGCTGGAAATGAACACGGCTATCACTTAAAGATGTGCAAAGAACGTACCGATCTCCCTCGTTGCCATCAACAGTAATATAATCCTCGCCAGAGTCAGAGTTAGTGAAAACGAGAGCGACGGCCTGGCCATACGCCATATTACCAGCCAATGCAGTGTTCCAGTCATCAAAGTCCCAGAACACGCTGCTGCCGTCCTGGCGAGCACGCTCCTGAATACCCTCGAGAGGTGAAATCAGGTAAGGGAAGTCACCAGTCCTATGCGCCGTCAATCAGTGTTCAGGAACGATAGTTTCGAGCCAACATACCCAGATCCCCAGCCCATGGCCAGAATCCCATCGCTGCCACCTTGATCTGAGAATTCGTTCGGGCCGGATTTGCCTGGACCAGGCGTCGCTTCCGATTAATACCATGTTCCTTGGCTTGTTCAATGGCAGCGCGCCGTTTTTGTTTTTCAAGAGGACTGTCCCGGCTGCACCAATCTCCCTCACGAGCTTGTAATGGTCAGCCTGTACATTGACATGCTTAGTTGTTCACTTCGTCGTTTGGGATTAAACGCGTTGAAGTTCGTGGCAGGGTAGGCCTCATCCTGGTGAAGGAAGTACCAACCAGCGACTGATACGCGTCGCCATGTCGTCCAGGCGAGCCATGCTGATGTATCCAGTCAGTTCACATAGTCCGTGAGATTTCCGCCGAAGTACGAGTCGCCAGAGTCAAAGGTGATATCGCCGGGCATGGTCATGTCAAGCCCTGCGACAGCAGACAGCGTCGACATCGTCGCCGACCAGTCATGATTGAACGAAGCCTTGGAAACCGTATTCCCGTTTTAATATGTCGTTCAGCATCTTGTCGTTGTTGCATGCGTAGGTTTCGTTGATGAGGTCTGTGGATCAGGCCTCGCATGATATGGTTGACAGAAAACACGGTTGAGGCTTACTGTAACTGCACATAACAGACGAAACTCCGGCCATGACGCTGCGCAAGAACGGATGCGCGTAAATCTCATGTTGAGTCCGGTCATCGACATTCGAGGATTCTGAAGTGCGGAAGTGCTCCTGCTCACTAGTAGGACAGATGAATACAAGTGCAAACAGGCGCGACAAAAGACGAACTTATTGATGAAATGCTTAGCAGTGGCTTGTACTCCGCCATTTTGAAGGCCTAAAATCGTCTCGTATGCAGATTCGCCGGTCAGGAAAGGGTCTGCGCCGAATCCCTCCCAGTTACGGCCACCTTGAGCGACGCGGCCCATGTTCATCATTGGGCCGAGGGCGATGTTGACGCCCTTGCCCTTGAACTCCTGGCCCAAAGCCAGGCCACGAGCACGCATCAGAGCGCGATTCCAGCTGTGATGGATGTTAGACAGCTTATATTGGCAAACTTGAGATGACTTACGTGGACGCTGCCTGAATGCCAGCTGGGAAAGCAGTCGCATAGTCGGCAAAACGAACAGAGAGAGGCGAGTCCTAGCAAATCATGAGACATAATACGTCATAAATTCAAGTTACGGACCTCAAGACATAAACCAGGGAAGTTTTTATTGGGTGGGATATTGCCAACACACAACCCGTTCGCCCAACCAACTCCCGTGGTGATGTTGACTTTTTCCTCGATGGTATAATCCGATATCTATGTACCAAGGGTGTTCAGCACGTGTCGAAGAGTTTCAAGTGATAAAACCAGCAAAAAATCAAAAAAATCGATAATTAAAATGGATGTACTCACAAGGTTCTTAGCTTTTTGGTAAGCAGCAGACCATGCAGGCGCAAAATCTGGCACAACTTGTGGATCACTACTGACAGCAGGAGGGTTCAAAGGATCAGTTGCAGGGAAAATTGGAGGGCGAGGATTAAGGGTAGGTGTAGGATAGGGAGTGAATGAATAGCTAGAGAGTGGAATGGTGATAACACCAGTTGTGGTGGACGCGCCTGAGGTGCTGGCGGAAGCAGGAAGATATCGTGGAGCTTGTTAACAGAGGTCGATGAAGAATTGGATGAAGTTGTCATCGGCGAATATGGGCCAGCACTAGCTGCAGTAGCACTAACATTGCCACTTGGAGTAGACGGAGGCAAGGCCGGTGCACCTAGAACAAATGGAACTATACACGACAGTGACAGCAGCTTGGATAGCATGGCGGTTGCACGCGTCGATTTCAGATGGAAGAACGGCCAAAGATCACTAGGCTAATTTTATGAGGGAACCGAAGCTTTTGTAGTCGCGTTAATAATTTGAACCGAACACGAGCCCGGAGGGGAAACTAGGCTATAGAGCCACTTCTATGCCGTGTGCCGCTGCATGCAAGTTTGCAACTGCCGGCTGCAGGGTGCCAGCGTTAGCACTGATCCGAATCATATAGAAGCAGGTTTAAGTTGAAATGCATCCGTGCTTTCTGCGAACAGACCTGTTCATGTCACGGTGAAAGGTAAAGCTTAAAGCATGGTTGGTACGACACATAGGGACACCATAATAATCCGGCATGGGGATCTCATATGACTGCATGCCAATCAGGATTTTGAATTTTGTCGACGGTCCGTATTGACAAAACGTATGCTACTTATACATATAGCCGCTAAAATGCACACGTTTTCGGACATTACCGCCGATATTCCCTAGACGAAGGCACTAGCTGACTCGTCACAATACTCATGTGTCCGTAGTCCAAGCTCTATGGTCCCCATAGGGTATTCTTACTCTTCAGACAGCCTAAGCTCTGCATTTCTAATTGGGCACTCTCACTCCTCGCAGCTACCCCCACAGTCAGCCAGCAGACCTATCACCATCAAAAAATTATTCTCATTAGATGATGACGGCTTTCAGTTTAGCTGAAGTCCGAGAGACTGAGATGTTCCATCGCGCTCGCCGTACGAAACCTACAAGTTCTCGCATTCTCCACAAACACCGGCTGAGATCCCGCGGAGCTGGCGGTCATCAAGGTCTGTAACGTTTAGTGCTCAACTCTCCTCGCATGATATGCGTTATGGGTTCCATCCTGTTCGTCAGTATGACGATGACCTTGATGATTGATATTTGTGGGAATATAATGGCGCAGGCTTCACCAGAGAAAGGAGAGGGGGAGAGATTTATTTGCAAGAGCAAGAACCAAAGAAGAGAGAAGATGGTATACGGGAGGAGGGCCAAGCAGAAAGAATACAAGCCCGGGCACGAAGAGAATGAAGCTAAACGCGTAGGACGAAATCATGAGCTTAAGGTCTTAAGGCAGGGTGAGGAGTAAGGAACATAACGTGAAGAAGACGAGTGGGAGGAGATTGCGAAGAAGGAAGAGGAGAATTCTACAAGAAAGGCGCAGGGCAAGAAAAGGGCGGAAGACCTTATGCGATGGGGAGAACCAGCAGCAAAGGGTTTATAGGAGGAAAAAAGACACGTTGTGCGAAAGCCAGAGGAGGACTCCAGGAAGGTGAAGTTAAGCTCAAAGAACAGGCATCACCCACCAAAGAGGAAAAGATTCGGAAGTAAAGAGGAACTCGCGCGACAAGAGGAAGAATTATTCCGTAGGGAGGCAGACATGACCAGCAGAAGGTGCAACAGGAAGAATTTCGAAAGCGCATCGAGAGATAAGGCGCCAAAGTGTGGGGGAATGTGCAGATTAGTTTCCTTGTGATGTTTATTTGCAGCCTTTGAAGTGATTGATATGTGAAGGAAAAGAATTTACATAATCATGTTATTGATCTGGTGCTCCAAGACTCCCATGGGCACTGGAGGACATCTCTGAAAATGGCCGGTTTGGGACGAAGTATGGGCCAAAGTACGGGCCAAAGATTGGGACAAAGTCTGGGACCCATCGCCACCTCCAAGCGGAGTGTAAAGGTTTCTGTACCCCGTCACTGTTTCTCACGCTTGCTCACTGTCTGCAACAGCGCCCGCCGCCAAGGACCCACTTCCATGGACGTTGGGAGCCTTTTTCTACCATGCGGCAACACCATGAGCTTGCTGCTATGTCATATATTGATCTCAGCCGGTTCTTGCCAGCCTCCTCAAGGATGACACCGTCCAGCCTCAGGCTCAGCCGCACACTGTCAGTAACTCAGCACCATGGCTGCCCCCAATATCACCCCCTTCAATAACTAGCTTTCTCTCTGATGTGGTCGCTATATCACCTGACTCTGTTGATGCATTGTGGGACATTACGAAGGACCTTAGGGGGCGGGTGCGTTGGCGGGATTGCTGTTCGAAACATCTTTAAACTCCGCTAGGAGTGCCGTTGGCTGCCGTCGTGTCCCAGACCGGCCAAATCTCTGGGGCAAACTTGGGGCGTTTATCTCTTAGTAAGCAGGTATTTTGCTGCATGAGGTTGGCATGAGGTTTGAGTTTTCAGGGTCTTGGTGGGGGTGCAGTGGTCCAAGAAGCGATCCTGCGCAGTGCGCGTACCTTGCCTCCTCTTGTTCCGACTCGTCGACCTTCATCTGCTCCGCCTCCGAATCATCAGGTCATCGATCTTCCGTCATCTCCTCGTACTCGGCTTCGCCAACAACCCATGTCTTCTGTGTTGCCCGATGACCTGCATCCTAAGACTCCAGTTTGCATAGGACAGCTCACAGTCACCGCACTTGTGCTATACCCCGTGTCCTACCTACAACCCCAGGATTCAATTAATTTTATCGAGTGGGCAGACGTCCACTTGCAGTATGAACACAATCCTCAGGGGACAGGTGCGACTGAGACGATACATATCAAGACGCCTAGTAGTGAAACGTCGGGCAAACTTTCTCAAGAGGAGACTTTTGGTGTAGTCGAACCATGGGTCACTACAGATATCGGCCCAATGCTAAGCAAGGGATTGATCTACTTAGGTGCAAAGGTGCGGCGTGCTTTGCCAAACGTAAGTGACTTTCTTTTCTTTCTGACGAACCTCGCATTTGCTCATTCGCTCTGCTAAGCTTCCTACACTGCCTCTCCAGATTTTGGTCTATACGTCGAAAGGCAACATCACTGTGGTTGGCAATTATCTGCAATCATGTGGTCTGATGCTTGACCACCCTTCTGGTCCATATGATATCTCACGCCTCATGGGTTATCACTACTATAATCCGCATGCTCTATCATCTCTAGAGAAGGCTCGAGCATCGTCGCATTCGCCACCAGATCTTACTAATGAACTTAAGGGAAGATCACGCTATCCGATTACTTCCGGAGGTTTTGGAGACATTTGGAAATGTGATTTAGTGAAGGCCGATGTGACCGTCCAGGTATGCCCAGCTTCTGCACTTCCTACAGTTGTTATTGATCCATGACCTAGGTAGCAGTGAAGACTATTCGTGCTTTCGAATCCGACAACGAGGTTTTGATGCGGAAGAATAGCAAGGTGATGGGTCCTTCCACATCGTCGTGCGTGTCAGTTTATCTGATGTTGAACTGACTTTAGAGAGTGCGTCGCGAACTCAAAGTCTGGGGTCGTCTCAAGCATGACAGCATTCTTCCACTCTGGGGAGTAGCAACTGACTTTGGACCCTACCCCGCAATGATTTGCCCATGGGCTGATAATGGGACACTTACTAGCTATCTTGAGAAGCAAGAGAGCATGTTGTCGTCTCACGACAAGTTCTCCCTTGTAAGCTCCGTGTATCCAGCATCTCCAGATGCTGACCTCCTTGCGCTTGTCAGCTGAATGACATTGCCCTTGGATTGCAATACCGTAGGTCAACCACTGCACATTTTCAATGCTCATGTTGGTTCAGTCCATAGCGAATCAGTTATCCATGGGGACCTGACAGGGGTGTGTACGACCACACCCAAAAGGTTCTCATTACTCATATACCAACGCTCTAGTCAAATGTCTTGATTTATGGCAATGGTCGGGCATGCCTCGCTGATTTTGGTCTCTCCACCATCATCCTGGAGTTCGTCGGCACCTCATATTTTACGAGCTCCATCCGAGGGAACTGTCCGATGGGTAGCTGCAGAATTATGTGAAGTATCAGAGGACGAAGAGTTCGAGCTCAGCACTGAGTGCGACATATACTCATTTGGCAGTATCACGCTCCAGGTTGGTGACTCGATTTTGACTGAAATATGTTGTTCACTTTGCACATGCTCTAGGTATTGACTTGCAAGGTACCCTACTACAATGTGAAGAAGGATATCGCGGTCATGGGACAAGTTATGAGAGGTATGAAACCGGAACCTCCTAAGGAATCGCAAATAGCGCCTGGGCACTGGGAGTTCATACAGCGATGCTAGGTCGCCTCGTGCAAGTCGTCCGTCGATTGCAGAAATTGTGTCATTTATAGCATGTGACGACAAGCTATGACATCTTAGTCCTCTGAATACATCAACGATACCAATGTAATAACAACTGGGCTTGAGGAGGGTACTTCTAAGGATAAGGAAAGTGCCATGAGTTGACATTGTGGGCGGAATTATGCCGTTGGTTTGACAGCCTACAGGTCACAGGTTATGAACGCTATTTCAAATTTCAAGCAAGATTTAAATTGAAACTCCTCATAAGGAAGGTCTTGTAGTTGGTTAGTCCTCACAAGGAAGGAGCAGTAATGACTGAAGGTCACAAGCTTTTCATTTGATCATATCGGTGACCTTCAAGCACTCACTGGCAGCTTGTCATATGGACACGGTGTCAACATGGAACATTCTCAGTGTCCAGAAGTACTACCTGGACTCACGCGATCCTTCTTTGCCGACGAATCGCCATAGACTATAGCTCTCTAGGCAACTCTGAGTCATGTCTGACTGGGATTGGATCGCACTTGGCGAGAAGAGCATTGAAATTTTGCTGCGATAACTGTATGTACTACATATGGTCTTCCACTTCATGGTCAGTGAGGACTACTAATCGTTATCGACTCACACCAACAGGGTTGTCAGTTAAGAGCTCAATGGCAGCTCGATCAAAACCTTGGTTATATATAAATATTGACTTAAGTCTGGTCCTCGCCTATCGGAAGGCCTCATCAACCCTTCCACTTGGATCCATTAATACAGTGTATCAACCAAGTACTCGGGGTCCTGGAATCTTGGATCGGTTACACCGACCCACAAGCCACCAGTACTGGGCGCCCTTCTTTGCAGACTGATATCGCACTGGTCGAGTTCCGCGCTATCTCTCGCACCTGCACCTGCACCTGCACCTTGCACCTCACCCCTATTCTGTTCTGTAACTCTTCCCAAAGTTCAGAGAGGTTCGTGTAATCATATTTCCTCCAGCTCATGACAGTGGTCAGAAAGTATGGTTTACTTGGAGCATCAGCCTGTAGCTAGTATGGGCAGGACTGGAAGTGAGTACAAAGACAAAGCTGTTCATCCTCTTTTTACCCTCTCTTAACGTGTTGCAGACGACTCAAGACAGTACGCTAATCGCCCCATACCTCGCGGCGTCGACCAGGGTCCTGTTGCATCTACTATAGGTGCCATGGGGTCGTCAAATACAACTTTTGCCACCATCGGTGGACGAGAGGACGCGGATGAACAGCGATATGCAAGTTCAGCTACGAATACTCACTGATGGCCTCAGGCAAGAAAGACAGAGCATTAAAACAGGTAATTTCACGCCAGAGGAGGGCGCCCAGGCGTCTCGCCACTCCAATGTCACCCGTCGTGGGAGCAGAACGGGTGCTGACCCTTCGTACCATGTACCACTACCGCCTGTCACTGGCAGGGACCGCGATCGTGTTTCGGCTTTGGATCGGGAACGAGACAGACATCAGTCATATGCCAACATTAACACCCCATCCTCTATCCCAGCCTTATCCTCATCAGCGACATACAGCCCAGGTTATGCAGCCCCCGCCAACGTGCCCCCAGTTTCCGCTATCATCTCCACCATGAAATCAGTTTCGTTTGATGATAGCGGTGAGCGGTCCAACTCAAGTCCCCATGGCCGGAATGGTCCGTCACGCGCACAAGTTTTGTCCACGCGCCCCAATGTAATACCACCCCCTGGGATTAGACCTACCGCCACCAAAAAATCGGTCTCGTTCGATACTCAGCCTAGCACGAGTCTTAAAGATCGGAATGGACCACCCGACATGCAGGGTCCATACACATACCCCCGCGACGTGCCCCCGCCGTCTAGCAGCAGACCTATCGTCCCCAAGAAATCGGTCTCGCTCGATAGTGGCAGCTTTCAGCCAAGCTCGAGTCGCAAAGGCTGGACTGGTCCGTCGTGCTTTCCACGTGAAACCTACCACGAGCCCTCGCACTTCTCAGAGGTTGAAGCTATCAACTCCACCATGAAATCATTTTTGTTTGATGATGGCAGTGAGCTGTCCAATTCGAGTCCCCACGGCCAGACTGGTCCGTGGCACTTGCCATCTGAAACCAATCACGAGCCCTCACGCTTCTCAGAGACAACAAAGGAAGCCCCGCAGAGCTGGCAGTCATCTAACAGGGTCCATTCTCAACACTCCCCGCTAGATATTGCGAGCGGGAACCCTCACTATCCCGTTCAGCCTACCGATGTGCACCACAGAGTATCTGAGGGCGAGTATAATCAGACCCTAAACCGATCGTGGAATGAAGCGCAGCACAGAGAGCTCGAGATGGGAATATATAAGGAAGAGGAAACCACGCGCAAAGAAGACGAAATCACGCGGTTGGATGTCCCTTTGAAGAAAGAGGTCAATGTCAAGAGGGAGGGGCAAACTCAGAGAAGGGAAAGGCCTACAAGGCACGTGGAGAACGCAGCAAGGCGGTTTGGTGAGGACGAAAGACGTCAAGGCCAAATGTTGCAGGCGGAAAAATACAGGGAAGATGCAGTTAGTCGCGTGGAGGAGGAAGCTAGGCTCAAAGGAGTGGCGACGCGCGCTAGAGAGGAAGAGATCCGGAGGAAAGAAGAAGAACGCAAGCAATGGGAAGAGTTTCATTTACTGGATCTCACCCATGAAATCCATGGGAGATCGTCCTATCCCGTTGCCTCAGGAGGTTTTGGAGACATCTGGAAGTGTGTTTTAGTCAAGCCCAGTACTAGTAGGGCCATCCAGGTATGCATAGCTTGTGGCACTGGCTGCCGAATTATCCTGACTGTGATGTAGGCGACAGTGGCAGTGAAGACTATTCGCGCGTTCGAGACGGACAACAAGGACGTGGTGCGGAAGAAAGTGACGGTAATCAATGTTTCCATTCCATTCATGTCAATCTTTCTGATGGTGACTCGGTTTAGAGACTGCGTCGTGAACTAAAAGTTTGGGGGCGTCTCAAACATGACAGCATTCTTCCACTCTGGGGAGTGGCGAATAACTTTGGGCCCTACCCCGCAATGGTTTGCCCATGGGCTGATAATGGAGCTCTCACCAGCTTTCTTGAGTGCCAAACAAATAGCTTGTCGTCTCGAGATAAGTTCTCACTAGTAAGCCCGTTTTTTAGTATCTTCAAATACTTGTTTAACTTTCAAATGCAAGCTGAATGATATTGCCCTTGGATTACAATACCTTCACAACGAATCGGTTGTTCATGGTGACCTGACAGGGGTATGGACGGCCGCACGCATGATGTGTATTGTTCATTACTCACATACCAACTCCCCAGTCGAATGTCTTAATTAACGCAAAGGGCCGAGCATGCCTTGCTGATTTCGGTCTCTCTACTATCATCGTAGAGTTCAACGGTACCTCTTATTTTACGACCTCTGTTTGGGGCAATGTCCGATGGGCAGCTATGGAGCTGTATCAAACACCAGACAATGCATCGCTCACCACCGCGTGTGATGTCTATTCATTTGGCAGTATCATATTGCAAGTTAGTTTGTTAAATTTTCTACCGTCAGATCTTATTCACATTGAGCTTGCTCTAGATATTGACTCGCAAGGTACCCTACTACTGCGTGAAGAATGATATCACAGTGTTGGGACAAGTCATCAAGGGCATCAAACCGGAACCTCCCAAGGAGTTGCAAATAGCTCCTGGGCACTGGAATTTCATACAACGATGTTGGCTATCTCGTGCGAGTCGTCCAACAGTTGGAGAAATCGTGGAATTCGTAGGATATGAACGACGAGCTCTGTCATACTAGTCAACTGAACGGAGCAACAGAATTGGAATTTAACACTTTCTCTATGAGTGCTTCAGCGATATAGCGCTGATCAGAGCAGATGGCCAGCCCAATCTCACCGATTCACTGCAATCCCAGTGATTAGTGGCTTACAGAGTTTGTGCTCGGGATGTTAGTAAATCAGTTCTTCGAACATTCAAACCTTGATCAAACTGCCTCAAACCGTTTTGATTACATACTGGAGTCGCCCCACCCGGTGACATATACTACTCCAACGGAAATGACGTATGCCATAGCTCTGGTTATATAAGTTAGCCGACTGCATTGGACATCTGAAGAGCCTCGTAACCCCCCCCCCCTCTTCAAAATGCCTACCACTGTTTCACCCACCCGAGATGTCATCTTGTATTTTGTCGCGCTGTACGTCTCACCTTATTCAACAGTTACGGTGCTGAAATCACGTCCAGGGTCCTTCCGCCGGTAGCCGTATTTTTCAGTAAGTATACGACCCTTTCGTGCCTTCCACATCATGATCATGTTATTGATGGCGATGATGATAGAACGTGGATGTGCCGCAGGTAAATATCAATAGTCCGAGTTCTCGCGTTTTAAATTGATGTACTTGCCAGATTTTTGGATTAATATCTGCCTTACGATCTTGGGTTGGATACCAGGAGTCTTGCATGCATGGTATGTTAGATTCCATTCATGTAGTCAGTTCATTTGCTCAGGTAGTGGGAATCTAGGTACCTCATTTCTCGGAGCGAGGGAGCAATGTAATGACGTCATGACATTGAAATTGTAGAGTCTGTGCGTCTCTACTGATATTTGAGAAACTTTTACTGATTTATATATCCCATGCACACGATCAGAATGGAGCAATAGCATCGAATACACACCTGGTTCGAACACGAAATACACTGGACCTGCGCATTCAGTCAACCGGGAGCATGGAGAGGAGTAGAGAAGTTAAAACCGCGAAGATTTCTCGGTGACCAGGATTGTTGGAATTCGTCGTGCATGTGTTTTTGTTCGAGTTGTCAACTGTTTTGGGGGTCTGGAGTTTGGAGCAAGTTGGGACTTTGAAACACCCCGCAGACTGCAGGGAGTACATGCGCAACTTTGTACATGTACTGCCGGTAGTCTGCGGGCTATCAATTCGGCAAAGGTCTGCCAGCGCAGCCCGCCCACGTGAGCAGCGGAGATAATCAAATTTGCTAGTCAACTTGTACTACTAAGTACTCACCTCGCGTCTTGAACTTTGTTTTCTCTTGCACCAGTTGCAAAGCACCGCATATGATGGCCAACTGTGAATGATCATTTTTAGCGTCTCGGTCCTAGGTCGTGCAAGTCCTCACTCAGAAGCAAATTTAAAGGTGGGACTTCTGCTAGTTCGGCTCGTGCGTCTGCGTCGGAGTGTGCGAGCCCGTGTGTGGTAAAGGCAAAGTCGTGGCTAGTATGTAATCGCATCATGAGACCATGCGCGCCTATGCTATGTTCTGGACCAGTCATTGATTCACGCCTGCACTCTGACGATTCATGTTACTGAGATTAAAAGGTGCGTAGGAGTTCCGCGATATTCATTAGTTGGTTCTAAGCTTCATGTCAAGATAGGTCAACTAGATTGCCACCAGTTCAGTCCTTGTCAGCATCACAGGCTTGTCGCACAACCCGAGTTGACTTTGTTTGCCTTTCAGTCTATCCCACCATAATTTCTGAATAACACCTACTTTGCGTGGCCTCCTATATCCAGTGGCGACCTTGGTTCTCGGCCCCGTTGAACCCCCGACCATCACACCCGCCGCTGATTGTGAGCCTGACAAAAAGTGGCCTCAAAGTTCCCATCGAAACTTGTGCTCCATGGTCAATGAGACCAAGCAGAATCCCATTGTTACCTTGGCGAACCCCCTGATCAGGACTGCCCAGCGCAATCGGTTGTCCGAGGAGCAAGTTACTCCAATGAAGAACATCCATAATATTGCAGAGGAGCAGTTCCCTATTGCATTAAAACGTAAGTGTCAGGTCAAAACTGCTCAGTGTTCTTCCTCATTGCAGCTTCCCACAGGTACTTCACAGCCGCATACATCTGGTCTTACTCTCGAACATGCTACCTGGCGTCCGCAAAAGCCCTCGGAGGTCAAACACGATTCAGGATATTTATCTCGTTTCGCCAACAGAGAGCGTGACCACGTGTCTCGCGATACCGACAAGGATCGTGCTAGGCATATCAGCAAAGCAGGGGGTTCATCCACGTTAGATATTACAGGCAGAGGTTTTGAGCGCCCAAAGCATTCGCCCTTCATCGAACTAGATGACGTGCCCAGGTCTGCACGTTCGGCTACGGATGCTCTAGACAGGCGAACCCTTCTGCGCACAGAGAGCCTTTCCAACAAACCTGTCCTCCCAGAGACCTGGCTTCCGTCAACGCCTGAAGAAGACGCCACGATGCCTCATATATTTACCATTTCGCGACGGAGGAGTACGACGAGCACTAGCTCTGATCGGGTTACCGTCAGCGTTCAACACCCCGTCTTCTATCAATCCGTATGGCGTGACTTCCAGTGCGAAGGAGAGGGAGAGGAATCGCATAATGACCCCAGAACAACAGTGGAGTGCTATTTACAGAGCTCGGGATAGAAGGCAAACAATGTCGCACACCCATATTGAAACCAGTGCCAGTGCCCCTGCCTTCGAGCGGTCGGACCAGGGTTATCCATCACCGCCAACACCACATTTAGTAGGCATTGAACCTGCGCTCCGTAGCCCCCTGCCGTTCGGTACTCTCGCTCTTCAGGAAGTCCAAGCTCTATGGTCCCTATGGGGCATTCTTACTCTTCAGACAGCCTAAGCTCTACATTTCCAATTGAGCACTCTCCCTCGTCCTCGCAGCTACCCCCACCGTCAGCCAGCAGACCTATCACCATCAAGAAGTTGTTCTCATTAGAAGATGACGGCTTTAGGTCTAGCCCAAGTCCGAGAGACTGGGATGTTCCCATCGCGCTCGCCGTACGAAACCTACAAGTTCTCGCATTCTCCACAGACACCGGATGAGATCTCGCGGAGCTGGCAGTCATCTAATTTCCGTGCTCGACTCTCCTCGCAAGATATACGTTACGGGCTCATCATGTTCATCACTATGATGATAACACCGATGATTCAGATTTGTGGGAACACGATGGGCTCAGGCTTCACCAGAGGGAGGAGAGCTTCCGCAGGAGAGAGGAAGAGATTTATCTTCGGGAGCAAGAGCTACAGAAGAGGAGAGATATTATATGGGAGGAGGAGGCTAAGCGGAAAGAAGACAAGCCCAGGGCGCGAGGAGAATGACTACTAAACGCGCGGAGGACGGAATCATGTGCAAAGAGCTTGAGGTCGTAAGGCAGTGTGAGGGGGAAGGAACAGGACGTGAAGAAGATGAACCCGAGTGGAAGGAGAAGACTGTGAAGAAGGAAGAGGAGAAACCTAGAAGAAAGGCGCAGGGCAAGAAAAGGGCGGAAGACCTTGGGCGAGAGAGAGAACCAGCAGCAAAGCGTTTAGAGGAGGAAGAAAGACACGTCGTGCAAAAGTCAGAGGAAGCGAGACGCCAGGAAGGTGAAGTTACGCTCAAAGAACAGGCATCACCCACCAAAGAGGAAAAGATTCGGAGGAAAGAGGAAGAACTCGCGCAACGAGAGGAAGAATTATCCCGTAGGGAGGCACAGGCGAATCGCAGACATGACCAGCAGAAGGTCCAACAGGAAGAGTTTCGAAAGCATGTCGAAGAGATAAGGCGCCAGAGTGTGGAGGAAAAAACGAAGCAGGGCCGGAACTCCTGGGGATATGATCCACGTCGAACAACAACACCCCCCAGGATGTCTACTTCTCGATCTTTTTCAACTTCTACAGGACTTCAATCAATCTCCAACCGTGACGAGCGCGTGTCGACAACAAGTCCGCCTGCTAATAGAGGCCGCTCCACATCAATCAGCGCTAGCTATAGCAGCACGACCTGGACGTCCTCAACTCGGTTGAGCTCGACCGCAAACTCATGGCGGTCGAATATATCTAAGCCAAAAACACCATCAACCCAGAAGAACCAACCTCGTCAGATATCTCCCCCCAACAGTAATGAACTTCACATGTCTGCAGTAGGGAGTCCGATCCCAGATAGGGGCCGCACATGTTCCAGTCGTAGCAACGCAACGTGGACGTCCTCGAGTCGGCTGAGCTCAAACGCGAGCCCCCACCTGCCGAGTACACATAATCCGCAAATATCACCAGCCTTCAAGAACGTATTCCGATCAAATGTCTACTTCAAAATCCTCTTCCTCTTCCGCAGGACCTTGGCCCATCATCGGCCGCAACGAGACATCTGCAACAAATTTGCCCAGGAACCACTCTACATCAACCAGCGCCAGCCGCAGCAATACACCCTGGACATTCTCGAAATTGAACTCGATCACACGCTCACAGTCATCGGGCACACCTAAGCTGCAAACGCTATCACCCCAGAAGAACATGTCTCCACGAATATCTTCTCGATCTGCTTCGTTTTCTACATTTGGACAGCCAATTCCCAAGCGTAGCGACCTTCACGTACCTGCAACAATTTCTTCTACGCATCGGAGCCGCTCCAAATCAACGAGCACTAGTCGTAGTAGGACGTACTCGACTCGGCTGATCCCGACCGAGAGCTCACAGCCATCCATTACATCTAAGTCACAAATGACATCGGTCGGGCAGAACAAGAAAGTGGCACAAGGCACTATGGAATTAGGGGTATTGAAAGAAAAGGAGGACAACAAAGGTGATCAAATTTACTGGAGGGAGACGCTTGCGAGGGAGGAAATCCAGGAAGTTCTGAAGGAGACGCAGGTCAGGAACACGACAGATATTGTTAGACCGGAAGAGGAGAAGGTGGAAAGACACATCGCATATAACCTTTGGCCGAGATCAGATGAGTCTGATTGCAAGGAGGAAGCTAAACTTGAAGCATTCGGAGCAGTGCAGCGTCACAGAGGAAGAGATTCCTGAAGGAGGGGAAACCAGCACGAGGGGAAGAGTGCAATAGACCTGACACCCCATGTGTGCAGGTTTCTTCCTTTCCTTTACTCCATCTCACAATTGTTCAGAACAGTGAAAACATCCTCACCTTCCGCAGAAACAACGAAAACAACGACAGAGGAGTCCCTAGGTTCTGCGTCAGATTCCCTGGAAGATCTGACTAATAAACTCCAACGAAGATCGCGCTATCCGATCGCTTCCGGAGGCTTTGGAGACATCTGGAAGTGCGATTTAGTGAGAGATAGTGGGACCGTCCAGGTAGGCTCAGCTTGTAGTGCTTCCTATGGTATTATATTGAACATCGCGCAGGTAGCAGTGAAAACTATTCGTTCTTTCGAGTCGGATAACGAGGAATTGATGCGGAAGAATGCGAAGGTAGTCTCTCTCTTCCATCCACGTCAATCTTTCCAACCATATTCGACGTAGAGAGTGCGTCGTGAGCTGAAAGTTTGGTGTCGTCTCAAACACCATAGCATCCTTCCCCTCTGCGGAGTGGCAACCGACTTTGGGCCCCACCCGGCAATGATTTGTCCATGGGCTGATAATGGAGCTCTTACCGGCTTTCTTGAGCGTCAACAAGACGTGTTGTCGTCTCAAGATAAGTTTGCCCTTGTAAGCCCTGTTTTGCGAGTATCCTCAGACGTCTGTTGACGTGTTGACACACGCTAGCTGAACGACATCGCCCTTGGATTACAATACCTTCACAACGAATCAGTTGTCCATGGTGACCTGACGGGGGTGTGTATAGCCACACAGAAGGTGTATTCTTCATTACTTACGTCCAGACTCTCCAGTCAAACGTCTTGATTTATGGCAACGGTCGGGCATGCCTTGCTGATTTTGGTCTTTCCACTATCATCCTAGAGTTCATCGGTACCTCCTATTTTACAAGCTCCATCCGAGGAAATGTCCGATGGCTAGCTGCAGAGCTATGTGAAGCTCCAGAAGACAATGAAATTTCGCTCAGCTCCGAGTGCGACATATACTCATTTGGCAGTATCACCTTGCAGGTTAGCAACTTAACTTTGCCTGCCGAAAGACGTTTGTTCATTTTGCGCATGTTCTAGGTGTTGACTTGCAAGGTACCATACTGCAACGTGAGAAATGATATTGTAGTGTTGGGACAGGTCATCAAAGGCAAGAAACCAGAGCCTCCCAAGGAGTCGCAGATAGCGCCTAGGCACTGGGGGTTCATAGAGCGATGCTGGTTGCCTCGTGCAAGTCGTCCTTCGGTTGGAGAAATTGTAGCATTTGTTGCATGTGAACGACAAGCTCTGCTGAACAGATCGACAGGGATCCAGGATTACCACTATGCGGGAAATAATTCTGAGGTACGCTTAGTTGCGATGGGCAACTGCTGCAGGTCCATAGAGGTGCTCGAGTAGCTATCATAGACGATACTTAATCCGCCTAGTGCTATTGATGCAGAATCAATTCTTGAAATCGGCCCGACAGGCATAAACTCAAACATCGCGCAGTAAAATTTCAAATCGAACGTCATCCAAACGGAGCAATCAATACAATTGCATCGAATGCAAAACCCTCCTGACAAGATACGCGACAACACAGCGGCAACACCTACAATACAAATCATCAAAGGAGTGGTGGAGTAGTACTAGTGGGGCTTGAATCAAATAGCAGTCGCGAGCAAAAATATATGGGCTCTTATAGTGAGTTATGCAAAAACCATCCCCAGGACATCATTTCGCACTCAAAGTGTACTCCTGCCAAAGAGTGTCCACGAAATCTTTGTCCGTCTAGAAACAAAAAAGTCAGAGAGGATGATCTAGACTTCATGAATATAAAACATACGTGTATGAGAGTCAGAACTTCCCGGACAAAGTCATTCCTGGAGAAATTAATCGGATTTGCATTCTTCTTCTGAGCGAGAGCAGACAGGAGAGATGCATGGACAGCATGGGCTGTCGATGGCGTTTGTGTCATCAACAGAGCTCTGGCTAGCTACAGAACCAGCACGCTCCTTGCGTGCATGCTTGGCCTTGCCATTGACAGGGACCGCAGGTGTCGAAACGACACCTTGAGGCTGTGGAAGTGGTACAGCCTTGACAGGCGGTGGTACATCCCAGCTCTTCTCTATCTCCTCTCTCTCTCGCTCACGATCCTTCTCCCGCTCCTTCCGGCCTTTCTTCTGGCTCCTCCTGTTCTTCGAGCGCTGCTCCTTCGCAAACGCATCCGGATCGCTCAGTGCACTTGTATCAGCAAAGTCGAGCTCGATTATATCAGAGTCTGCCTCAACAAACGGGGCACGGGGGTATGGCCACAAGTCAGAATCTGCCTCAAATGGAATGAGCGAACGAGGTTTGGGTACGCTATGTGCGCCGTTGATGCTGGTCAATGTCGGCGTGGTATCTGGGTCCCCAGGTCGCAGGAGGTGCGACAGAGGGAATATGAAGGTGTGGTGAGGCACGCGAGTGCTTCTGAGTCTGAGCAGCCGCAAGGAGGTCTCCGACCACCGTGATATCAGAGTTGAAGCCTCGGAGCGGCGGGCGAGGGGTGAACATCGCCCAAGGTTCTGCCACTCCCATTTCTTGTGCCATTGTAATCAGATTGGCCCATAGGTACAGCGAGGAGTGGCAACCCAGAGGATGACCCTGCAGCTTGTAGCTCCACGTTATCTTCTGCATCAGCATCAAGCACAGTGCTAGAAACAGAATATCCTCCTTCTGAAATAGACCCGTCATCACTTGCCTCGTTATCACCCTCATAGGCACGGGACGCGGGGAGCCCAAGGAGCGTGGAGATGACGTCTTGATTGAGCACCTGAGGTAGTGCAGTCGAAGTTGGTTTGGGAGAAAGGATGAGAGGGACTTTGTGAGCTGGCAGTGTGTCCGGCAGTGTATCCGAACGTCGTGGACTGAGCTTGTGTAGTACATGTGGTTTGTGGGTGTATGGAGGTAGGTGTGGGGAGGGAAACTGATGCTGCTCCAGAGCGAGATGGTCCACGATTGAGTTGGCTTGATGATGGTGGTGGTGGCGGCGGCGCGGAGGCAAAGATAGGTATCCAATAAAGCTAATCCCGCGAGTCGGGGGGACAGAATTGGAGGTCGGTGGGGGCACGGACGCAGTTCTATGAACATTTCCACTACCGGATAGGCCGGCCAGTAAACTTGCAGTCGCCTCCTTAGTCTGCGATTGTAGGGGCATCTGCTGTGGAGTACATCCCGTGCCCCCCAGCTTGGCAAACAGTTTATCGAGCTCAGATACATTTCCGTTGGAGCGGCTACTTTCCGAGGGTGCGGGTTGACTTCCCATGATATTCCTCCGACTCCGAAATGCTATGTATGCTGCTGGTGTTGGATGCGCTCGATGCCGAGCGCATGTGTGAACGCTCTACAAGACATTGAGAGAAATTCTTTAAACAAGCATTCAGTCCGCCTACCACTAGCCCTAGATGAAGAACGGAAGTTCGGGGGAGGAGGACAATCAGGACCATATCTGTACTCTTCTGGATACGGAAGATTCTTCTTGATATAGCTATGCAATCTACAAGCACGTCAGAGTATGTGCAAACGTCGAAAACGGCCTGCCACTCACCTCAATACAACATTTTGCATGCTTTCTCTTGCATCGGTTGCAAAACACCATAACCCAACCGTTTGTGATCGGCCTTTCTCAGCATCCTGTGGTTGTTCTAGATTTGGCACCACAAACTCAGGAGCAAATTTAGAGTCAGGACCTTCTTGCTTTGAAAGGGGGAGTTTGTCTCGTGCTTCTGCGAGCCTGCGTGCGGTGAAGTCGGGGTAATGGCGCATCATGAGGTAGGAGCCATGTGCGCTTATACCATCTTCTGGATAGAGTCGCTGAATGTAGTCATCCATGCCCACACGATTCAAAATATAGAGGCCATAAGGCGGGTAAGAGTCCCTACAGAAGATGAGCTGCAGACATGCTAAACAAAGCGTTGAACGCACCGCTCGTACAAAAACATACTGCCTTCATAACCCTGCTTCTCCCATTTGTCGCCGTTATGGTGGTACACACAGACATGGCTGAACTGATCAAATATGGATACAATAGAGGGGTCTCTACGACGAACAACCTTCATATTTGAGATATAGCGCGACTGAGGAGACATTCCTAGATGTGATTGTGTAGACGGCATTGTTTCTGGAGGAGTTGGCTCTAGTGGTTGCGGCTGTCGGTGACGATGTTGCTGAGAGTGAGTTGATACAGAAGAATTAGAACGAGCTCGGCGAGGAGGACCCATAGCAGATTTGTTGAAGCAGTTATAGCAGATAGTAGTACTAGTGGAGGTTATGAGGCAAGGAACACGTACAAGGCACTTCGCCTGTATAATCTACCACCCCCATTGGGGAGGTCGAATTGAAAACATGAGGAGCTGGTTCGATTTCGATGAAATAAGCGTGGTAGCGTCAATGTACAATACCAATAATAAATTGCTCTGTAACGTGTAATAGAAAGACATAAGCTGGTGCACTACTAAGTTATTCCTTCCTGTTCCCGCTTTCAATGCAGTGGGTTGGTTTGCCCGCCACATGATACATCACTTCGATCATTCCACGTGTCACGCATCGTTGTCCTTTGAGACCTGTCCAGGAAAGTAATTGTACTCATTGTGTGATATTCTAAAATGTCAATGATGAGATCGATGAGATGCGGCCCCAGCACAGACATCCGAATGTGCTGGACAATTTGAAGAATGCCAAATAAACAATCCTTACCGCGGAAGATGAGTCCTGTATTAAAAATGATGAGGAATCGATCCCAGTTCAGCACATCGTGAGCGTTGGGGACAGCGAGCCAATATTGCAGCAGGGACACAGCAGCAAAGTGACAGCAAGTATCCATGAATGTGCGCAGTGAAGGATAGTGCCTGAAAAACTTACTTCCTGATGTGCATCGGTGACTTGGTCTTCAAAAGAACTCACTACTGTCGAAACCGTAAGGGAGAAACAAGCCGGCCGAGGATACCACTCACACCTATGTAAGAGGGTAGTCAGTGGTTGTGTAGAAATCGCAACAATTGATGCAGGATACACACTACGGCATCTGTCATCGAGACTGACACGATAGTTACTACATGGCACCGGTCAGCGGATACTATGAACACACAGGGTGTGTAGGGATACATACACAGTATGCCCTCGCGGATTGCAAGAGAGTTTGCTTATCAGCACAGTGTATTGCGAATTTGCCAGCATTGCAACATACACACAAAAAGTATGCCACCGTAGCGAACCTAACATATTTTGAAGTCAATTGGTAGTTTGCCTCTGCCCAAAACTAACCATCAGATCATGTTGTGCTTACGAGTCATTAGACTGCAATAAAATGTCTCGAATATAATCTTGCTTATGATCACATTGGAGACATCTTCTTGCTCTCCACTGAGCCAGCAAATTTTCGAAATAGGTTATGTGCTCTCAATCGATTATCGGCCACCAAGCTGGATCATCTGATACAAAGGTCGTGTTAGAATTAGTACAGCCTACTGGACTGATCATGAGGGAGACATAATAGGCTGCAGTCGGCTTCGTCGTGTCGGGATCGGGGAACGTTGTTGACCACTCGGATCCCTGAGTTTGCCGCATCAGATCACAACGTGTGGTCATACAACAGGTGTGAGGTGAACGTCGAAGTCAAGCGGTGCGGAGATGGCACAGCCACAATTGGGCTTCGCCAGCGTGTGTGAAAATTCTTATTTGTTTGTGTGCATGGAGATTTGAAATAATTGAACTGATTCGCTGAGCGTCATACTAGCTGCTAAAAGCATTCAAGGGACACTCATGCAATCATGTGCATGCTGGAGGATCAATCGTTCACCCGGCTGTAGACATCACTTGCCTGGCAAGTGGGTCAACAATAAAACATAACGGCAAACTTGTGGTTGGTCCATTCAAGAGCAAAGATCCGGTGAGTGCAGCTGTAGTTCGATTCTCCACGGACTCCGAGCCTCGAAGAAGCTCACAGTCAAGGGAGCACACCTTGAAGCTTCTGAAGTACTGGATGTGCAATCATAAGAAGGTTGGGAAGTTCGCCAGTTATGTGTCGAAGCTCTTAAGCTTTGCCTTTTTAGTGTGTTGCTATATCTTATCTTATCTTGCATAAATAATTATGCTCAGTTGCAGCTGTGTACTGTGTGCCCATACTCGCACGGCTGTGACTCTGAACTGTGTGCCTGCACTCGCACGGTGCTCTGTATTTATTATCCCTAAGCTCATCGACTATCGATATCAATTGCAGTCACATTTTACACAACCTTCAGCCACTCAACGTATTAACATGCCAACAACCCACAAATGCATGGTCTGTGGCCACAACGGCCTTTGCAAAAAACACCAAGAGAGATGCCCAAATCATCACAAAGTCTTTTACTACAAAAAGGGTACTTGTCATATCCCGTACTCCGGACCCCATTTCCCATCCCTATTGTTACCATCCTTTCCTTTGCGCATGCTATACTTCAGTAGGATCAGCCCTGCTACCTCCGTCCATCATCCAACTTGATGTCTAGCCTTCCGAATGCTACAGCCAGCCTGTACCCCTGACCCCTGAATCTTCGGATCTTCGGATCTCTAGACTCCCGGAACCTATCCGGATATATCCGGACTACTTTCCCGCGCTCCGGATCCAGACTTCCGGACCTATATCAGTTCCGGTCTGATGTCCAGTTCCATTTCTAATACTATACAATAAGCTTTCCTGTGCATATAACGTTATCACAGCCTTTTCCATTATTCGGTATTCCTTACTTCCGGCTTCTTGGTAATCCTTAATATCCGACTACATTCCATGATCCATTTACCTGTGTTTCATTTCTAGTTATGTTTTCTGTTCCGTTTTACTTGTGATTCTAACTTCCGGCTTTCATTGTTTAGCGATAGTCTTTGCTTATACTTCGTACATAGCCTCGAGCCTTAGTATATAAACCTCTGTACATACTCGTAGTACCTCAGTTCGAATATTAACGTTATTCCCATCTCTCTTGTCTTAGGGATTGAGTCCCTTATGCTCCAACTCTACCTTTCGGTAGTCTTTCCTTATGCTCCGATACTTTCGGACCTCGTCCGATAGTCAATCCTTGTCCATCCTTATCCTAAGCTATTCCGGACCATGTCCGATAGCTATTCCTAGTCGTTCCTTATCCTTAGCTATCTGGGACCTTGTCCGATAGTTAATCCTTGTCTTTACTTAACCTCCGCTACCTTTGGACCTTGTCCGATAGTTATTCCTTGTCATTCCTTATCCTTGACTATTCCGGACTTCGTTCCGATAGTTCTACTCCATCCTTCGCTTATCCGTAACTATTCCGGACTTCATCCGGATAGCTATTCGTTATCCTCTGCTTATCCGTGACTATCCTGGACTGCGTCCAGATAGACATCCCTCATCCTGTGTTCCTCCGGACATCCTTCGTCACACTTCCTCTGGTCCAATCTCGGACATCCCATCCTGTTCCCTTCTGCTTCGGACATAGTCTGCTGCAGCCTTTCCTCTGTTGGTTTCTACTTGGGTTTTATCCTGAAGTAGTCTTTAACTCTTTCCACACCTCCGGACTTGTTCTAAGTAGCCTTCCTATTTCCGGATGTATGTCCGGATTTAGTTCCCACGCTTCGGATATGGTCTCGGACGAGTTCCTACCATTCCGGATATCATATCCGGACTTTCCCACGCTTTCCGGAAGTCCTCTGGGCTCTTCCACCAGAGTTACCTTACCTTTGGATGTTCAACTGAACTTCATTGGATGTCCTCTGGACTTCATTCCGAAATGTGGGGCACATACTCGGGTAAGGGGCACAGCGTACGAGCTGAGGCCAAGCCCTTCCTTCCTAATCCGACCCTCCGGCATGGTTCTTAACAGTACTACTGGACAACCTCAAAGATGCGATGATTGCTTCAATGCCGCGTAGTAAATATGATAGCCGCTGTGGGGACAGGAAGTTTGGTGTATGGAATCTGATATCATTTTCTGATGAGTCAGCTGTACGTCCTTCTGACAGTCTTCTTGCCGCTTGTTGTCAAATTAACTATTCCCCTGATAGCTCTCTACACAGCATAAACTCGCAAACTATTACTTTCGAATAACATCGCACAATCTCAGACTTCCTCCAAATATTCTCATGTTTTCCTTGATCCAAACTACCTCTCCATGTATTGTATGACAATTGTCAAGTTACAGCCTTGTTTTCCAACAAGCAATATAATATCCATCACGTTCGATTGCACATGATCAGGTCGCGCGACGTCATGCATCATGGCCGATGTCGCGCCCATTTGCGAAAACGACTAAGTCCCTTTTCTCGCAGTCACGCACAACTTGCAATTGAAGTCCCCATCGTCAATGCAATCACTGTCCTACAACGTCGACAATCCTGTCACTGAGCTCGAGCTATGTCGGACCTTTGTTTCAAATGCTCCTGTGCACGTTGTTCACAACATCCAGACGGATCTACATATCAGACACGACAAGTCATTTCAAAACATATGAAAAAATGGCCCCATGTACCACAGACTTCAAAGTCTGGTGTCGACGAAGCTGCGCGCTCCATTTCAACTGCGCCTGGGCAGGCAGTACCACGAGTAAGGGATCTAAACTTACCTACTAACGAAGACCAGCACGACAACTTTGATTTTGACCCTCCGGATGATGGACATCATGCAGATGAAGAGCATGCCCTTGCACCAGCGCACAATGCAGCGCAGCCTCCGATCCGCGACTTTAATTTTCGTCCCATCGTATTGCCAGATGTACGGGTTCCTGGCTCCGACCAGGATCAAGAGGACAGGCCATTCCTTGTACCACGCGCATTCCAGGAGCGTCCTGGTGTGCGTCTCGCATATCTCAATGCCGTGGTTGGCAATGTCTTTGGAAACCACACTGTTCAAGCTGCGACAGATTCCCTCAACAACCAACTTAACTGTATGCTCGTTGAGGGCGTTTTACCTGAGCATCCACGACCTGTCCGCCATCTCCTGAGTGCAAAGCATCGGCTTGGGATTGATCCAGATCAATGGATCGCACAATATGCGATATGCTCCGAGTGCTGGAAGCACTATACTCCAGTCCAGCTGAGAGAGCTTCCATCTCCTTCCTGCACTATTCGAGACTGCTCTGCATCACGGAATCGGGCAGGAGATGTTTTTCATAGATTATTTTGGCAAAATTTGACCAAAAATATGTAGATTATACTCAAAGATAAAGCACTGCATGAGCATGAGCAAAATGAAATCTTACGACAAGAAAAATTCAATTCTGATGAAGACATGTATGTCTTGCAGATGTGATACTTAGTAGATAATTCATTGGAGAATGCCCTGCATCTCTCCAAAACAGTGGTCGCCTGCTGTCTTTGTGATGGTCATTTGCAGTGACAAACAATCTGTAAACTAGAGTTACAATACCCTCATCAGATTGGCACAGTACTGTATTGCAGTTGTCTGAGCTCGACTTCACGATGGCTATTTTCAATGACAGCCAATCAATAAACTAGAGTTACAATACCCTCATCAGATTGCCATATTACTGTATTGCAGTTGTCCGAGCTCGACTTCGCGATGGCTACTTGCAATGACAACTAATTAATAAACTAGAGTTACGATACCCTCATCAGATTGTCATAGTACTATATTGCAGTTGTCTGAGCTCGACTTCGCGATGGCTACTTGCAATGACAACCAATCAATAAACTAGAGTTACAATACCCTCATCAGATTGGCATAGTAGTGTATTGCAGTTGTCTATCCTCTCGGGTTGTATGCGCCCTTACCACTTTCCGTCAGATGGATAAATCATCACTTATTGCGATGGGGACTTTACAATGAAAATGGGGGTGTAGTAGCGACTCGAGAGGGAGTGGCTGAGTGACAATTGCTCTACGTGGCAGTCTGTAAAGTTCATTATAGTCTCTTGAAACAGGGATATTTTTTACTTCAAGAAGTACTAATGATTCAATTGACATTAAATAGGAATGGTCCACGTATAGGTCAATCCAGGAGCATGACCAGCGCAAAGGCATTCACTGCTAGAAGGAAACCTTTGTCAGCAAGCTTTCTCAAGAGTGGAACGGACTGTCCGCGAACCCAATGAACTTGAGCGCAGTGACAGATCCCAACGCAACATCAGAAACCCCCTCTCCAAAATTTATCCGATGAACTTCAATGAATTCCCATTCGGATCTCTTACTAACGCAAGCGCTTCCTCAGGGACACCGCGAGTTATCGTGACGGGTAGACTCAGGAACCCTTCAAGATTTCGTTGTGGATGTGGCGAGGTGAAGAGCTTCTTGGGGGCCTGTCTGACTGCATGGCTATTGAGTAACTGCTTCTGGCGAGTGGAACAGGAGCTAACGCACAATTGTGGATGATTCCAACAGTAGCCTGTCGCTCAAGATCGTCGGTAATCTTGTCCAGATCTGTACATGCCCGTCAACGAATAGTAGATTGTGAAGGAGAACCTACCGATTGCACCCTCGTAACTGAGAGGGTGAAAAACGTTCACAGAACCCACATCTTGTTGCTTGCATCCCCATATGAGATCTATTTAAGCAGGAAGATTCTCGCTGACGTAGTGGCTCTCGAGAATCTGTGAACGCAAACAAAATCGTTTGATTAAAAGCAATCTTCCGTTGCAAAACTTACACGATGAACAGGAGCAGGGTCTCCTTTCGCCCACGCAGGTAGTTTAACATTGTGAACCCGTTCTCTGGTAGTTTGAGAGATACCAAAGTCTTGATAGCCAAAGTCGAGGTCGAGGAAACTGAACGCGGTAGTCATTGCCAAATTGAAAGGGACACAGAGCAATAAGAGGACTTACCCTGGGCAAGTAAATAATTCGGTTATCAATTCACATATATCCCCTCGAATGTCGTGCGATGCCGAGGGGAAGCCGCTAGGCGACGTGGCCCATCAAGGAAAATAACCAGCAGTGTGCGGCTATCTTTGAAGAAAATCTCAAACCTGACAGACCGGATTAGTAAAGTGACATGCAGGCGAGTAGTGCATCTCACCCGACGTCTTGGAAAAGAAACATCCTGTCGGAGAAGCCTGATACTTGCTCTATTGGCCTGTCACAGAAGATGTTCAGTGTCACAAAAGCCAGAACATAAAAATATACCATCATTGAGCCCGCTGCGAGTTCCGGATATCCACGGCACTGTCGGATATAGGGAGCAATCCCTCCGGCGCATTACCTGCATCAATAACTTCGCCTTCCAACATGCACAGGTGGGCACGCCCATAGATCAACATGCCAACTAGAAATCAACAATTGAGACTGTCAGTGAGCAAGTCAGTAGTTCGACTACTTACGAAAAGAATCGACGCCGGTTATTCGGTAGACAGTACTAACAGCCTCAATGACATCTCCGGGCTCAAGCAGATGCCTCACTTTCCTGAGTTTGTCCTCAGTTATCTCTTCAGCGAAAAGCCCACTAACCTGACTCTGTGTGGTCCTTCAGTCTCGTCCAATTTCCACACGCGTTTCCGAGCTATGTGGCCAAATATCGCGTTCGGTTGTCAATGCAGACACATACTCGTTAAAGGATGTGATTCTACGTCGCTTTTCCTGCCTGTATCAAGAGTCAGTACATCTCAAGGTTACTATAGCATGGATAGTTAGGTACAAGTCTAGTACAGTCTGTCAGAAGCGCTTGCTGCTCCAAAACAATTATCGGTTTTCGCCATTCTTCGAAACGTACAGATGCTTTACTGATCGCGTCTGCTTGAGCAAGACTGAGTTGTGATCCAGAGGTGTCTACACGATCAGGTCCTCCTTTAGAATGAGCGCCAGGACAAAATGATGTCAAGAATCTGCGCAAATAATCTGAGAGGCATTTTATATGAAAAAAGGGTAGAATACCTGTTGTTTTTGAGACGAAGATATGTGCTTGCCTATCTACGAGTAATCCGAAGTGCGGGGCAGTACTCTGGGACCCAAGGACATGGCGGGACGATGAACTTGACTTGTGCAACTTGTTAAGTCACCAAAAATCCAGATAATCGCACCTTTTGAAGGAGCTGCACGAAGAGTGAAATTAAATGACAAGGCAGTAGACAGATGGCCCACCTTCATCGAGTTCAGTAATATTGACCCCGATTGACAGTCCTTGATATAACGCAAAGAGAAACGCCGACAACATTTGAGGGGATCCCGAAGGGCGCTCAGGCAGTACGTCTAAAGCTGCGTCATGTACACTACGATCCCAGACTCCAAGCAACACGGTGTTGAGAAGGCCCCAACCATTGGCCAACTCGAAGTCTTTGCCAGATGACAACGAGGCTATCAGGCTGAGACTCTTTGCCAGATGACAACGAGGCTTTCAGGCTGAGACCAAGCATGCCAAGCACTTGGCAGGCAGTACGTGCAGAAGAATTGCTCCCAAGCAACAAATCTGGCATTGGAAGTGTACCAGCAAGCTTGTCAAAAACTTAGTGCTCAGGAAACGAGTGCGACTTACATGGCGGCTAACCCAAACATGAAGAAGGCAAGGGACTTTTTAGTGAACCACTTTCCGCACATTCTCGTCTCCCCACGATGCCAGGCTTTCCACTTCATCTCGACGAGCTGCTATTCTGGACCGAGTGCAGGTACTGTAACTAGCTCGACTGGAGTGTGAGAACTGTGGGCACCACCCTCTGTCTTGGCACCAGGCGAGGAAGCTGATGATAGCTGCGTATCGGTTAGTTTGGGTAGGACACATTAGCTTTTCCATGTACATACCCTGCATCTTGATGCTGCCCAATGCCGAAGGTGGTGCTGTATATTGGTCCGGCGTTGTCAAAGTCTGCATAAACATCCCAGGTCTGAGCTTCCGGAGCCTCTTCTTCCGAGTCCTCATCACGTCCGCCTTTCAACGATTCTAGGCGCCCAGTGGCAAAAAAAAAGATGATGCGTTATACCCTGCTGACTGTCCACTCGTTAAAATTTCATGACTCACCCGTGGTTGTCAATCAGGATAGAAGGAAGAAGCATCGTCTCGTGGACGACCAGAGGGAGTATGATGATCGGGAGATTGTCAATGATTCAGAGCATCGAATGAGCCTCTGCGTCCTCCATAGAAAGAAGACACAGTCGATTTCCTGATTTCCTGCCATAGTCCACGGCCAGAGAAGACATAACGAGGGAAACGAGAAAAGAGTAGCTAGGTGGGGGGACGGAAGCTGCACTTGCCATGTCAGGACGTGGATGTTTCATAGGGTTAGGGTTAGTTTGATTTAGAATGACAATAACTGATGGCATGTTCAGTACGCTTAGCCTTTCGTTTCTTGGGCCTTCGAGGTGGTGAATTTTATCAATTAATCTAATCAAAGAGGTATTGGCGTCGCAAAATACACAGTACATTGAAAGCGAGTGGCTGACATAAGTATGGGCAGAGATCGAAGTAATATGATTAGTAGTGATAAGCTATCGAGTTGTTCATCTGCTCCATTTCACCTTGACATCATTGAATCAGTCCAGGACCAAAGCTGGCGATCATCAATGGAGTGATGAGTCCCGCCCCAACAACGAGGGCCAGCCCACATCCAATACTTGTGGCTAAGGATAGCACGAAGTCAATCGTGAAGACACCTGCGATAAACCCGAGGATTGAAAATGCCAAACTGCAAGGGTCATGTGAGTGGTACTTGATTGCAATAAAACTTTGCTTACCTTGTCATAAGCAAAAAGCTTGGTATACTTGCCAGTATTGCAAAACTGGCCATCTTCCCTTGTAGGTAGTACATCTATCGACTTGAGAACGTCAGGTCCAGGTTGGAAAAAGATAAGCGAACCGCAAAGTCAAGCTGATCTTAATCTGTGGCCAAATTGTTGTGCCACCACGCACGCAATGATGCAATAAACGCTGAGAATGAAGGAGATGGAACACAACGTCTTTGTTGCGAGTTGTGCACCTAATTCTGGGATGGCAAGGATGCTGGCATCCACTGCCATGATGACACTTGCCTGTCACGGCAGATAAAGTCGTAAGTGTTCCTTTTTGGATTTACAATATAGCACTTACTACCGTAGCTTGAGATTTAGTCTGGGCGGTGAATTCATCTGGTAAACTCCCTGACGTCAACACCAATTCACGATACCATCGATGTAAATGTCCTTGAGGCATTCGAGGACCACTATCGGGATCCAAAACATAATGACTCCAGCACCAGTCAAAAATTGACAATGTTGCTGGTCTTTATTCCTCCCTGAGAGTGAGTGCATTCGCATTAGACGAGCTTCAGGTTGACCGTGGCGGTTGAGGTATTCGTGATGGCCTTTTAAACTATTCGATCAATGGTATCCGATATAAGATATCAACGACGCACGGAGGATATGCAATAATCTGCCTGTTCATTGTTGAAGATAAGTTTATGTTTAGCAGTTTTTCACAATTCACGCACCGCAGATTGCGATAGCTGATTCCTCAATGATATCACAAGGCCTTGCAAGTTCCTCTGTTATGGTTATTAAATTAAAAACGCAGGATAGGATGCTGAGAACGTGCACCAGTAATGGCCAGCTCAGCGGCCATTTCTTTCATCTGGTTCAGAGTCCAGAACAGCGAAGCCGCCGTTGACTGTTCCATGGTCAACGCTTCTGTTTTTCATTCAGCCTATCAGCTTATTCTGGTTGGGCGCTGTGATTCTAAAGAACTTGCCTATGCAGTACCAGTTCATTCGAATCCGCAAAGCTTTTACATCCGCGATTCGCATTTCAACTCCTCGTGGAAAATACTCAACATGCTTCCTATGAAAAAATGAGGTATGTTCTCCTTCAGGCTTGTCAATCACTCACCAATATTGGGCCTCTAATTCGAGTCCTGTGCGACTAAGTTAAAATCAAAACCTTGAAGAAAGGAACTTACTTTTGTGGTTCCAATGCCATGCCGTCTTACATTCTTGAAAAAGAAGGTATCCATCAACCGGTTCCAACCAGGTAATGATGCGCTTCTCCGGGACCACGTAGTAGTACGGAAAGATTTCATTACCTCTCACTAACATCGGCTCGACAACTAAGAGCCACTCTTCATTGTTTAGCTTTTTTCTTGATGCATCGATCCAAGCTTCGAGCCTCATGAGCTGTTTGTCTGAACAGGTCCTCATGTTCATTTCGGCGTATGTTTTCTTCAATTCTATGGAGTTAGTATATGTAACTTGAAATTTTAGGAACTACTCACCCGTCTTGGATTATGATTATACACAGCTCCTGATGGATGGACTACCTCGGTCCAATCTTGATGCGTTTCACACCTGTCGTCGACAGTGGTCAATCGATATTGCCACATACAAAGGTTACAGACCTAGGCATGTCAACCTGCATCATTCCAACGGTATAGTCGTGACGTAGAGCTTCCCTCCTAAATCAAGTCAGTACTCAACATTCATTTGAGTAGAAATATGCGCTTACAGTAGTGTTATTTCGGTGTACTGCCAGAGCTGCATTGGCCAGATAGGCACACTGCGTGTGAGCAGCTCCTGTGAGTCCATTGCTGCAGTTTTTGTCTGGGGATAAGAAGCTGAGTGAATGGTTAAAGCTTCAGTGAGATTCGCAACTGAACATACCTTTGTGGTCATGGCTCAACGTGTCAACGTGGTAGCGCTGGTGAGTGGGTAGGTAGTTCACATGATGATTGGTTGATTATCTTGATAACTGATTAAATGGGCCTGCAACCCTGAGATTGTAGATATAATTAGCATCATGACAGTGAAAATGGCATGGTGCAACGAGTTCTATGGTCTATTACTTTAGTAGACTTGCTGGTATGTAGTCAATGTGAAACAGATATTGATTGAAATGCATGATGGTACAAATATTAGAGGCTATCTCTAAGATCTGAGCCAAAAAGTACATGTATGCGATGGTATGACACAGTGATGGTAGTTCTAGGAATGTGTGGGTCATTGCCCCAGTGGGTCGAACATAGTGACTTGAACACACTACACTACGTGATGAGAGAGATCAAAATTCTAATGTACATGATGGTTATAGTCCGATTCAAACTAGATCTAGCT
>JABBWB010000740.1:0-14550 GCA_016628085.1 Suillus occidentalis
TCTACCCAATATTCATATACATCGGCCCACTCATTTACTCTACATATTCCCTGCATGGGCCCACCCGCCTCCATCGGGAATAATTTACCTCCCGGCCCATCCGTCATAGTCGAGGATAATTTTGCCATGGGCCCATGGTCCGCTGGCCCGTATCATACGGGATATTATGCACGTCCGTTCCCTCGTATTATACGGAGATTGGTCACTGTAATATGTGAATGTTCACATACTTCAAGTTTGTGGAGAATATCCTTGTTGGCATGAAATACGGCAAGGGCATTCTTGAGAAATTGGAGGGTGTTGGATGTATGTGTTGGGAGCTGTGTGAAGTAAGAAAATTCCAAGATAGCTCGTGCAACTACCAGCACTTGACTGGTACATGAAAATTGATTATGTTAGCACAAAGTTCAAGCCACAAGTGACATCAAGCATACCTTGGGACAGTGCCAGCAAGTAACCCTACAAAAACATGTTGCATTTGTTTGTGTTCTGTGCCCATCCATTGTTTGACTGCTGATATTCCTTTTTTGAAGTGCCAAAGACCTGGAAAGTCTGGTATTGCCTTGAAGCGTGCATCCATCTTGGCTTCGCCAACGATTTCAAGACACCACTTGACCAAGTGATCTTTGAAGATGCCCTTGTGGAGTTGGTGTAGGAGGTCAGGTGTAAAAGCAAGGAATATGTCTGTGTGTGGGAGATTGGCCCAGAAAGGACTGTAGATGGTGCACAATCCAAAGTCTTTGAATTCAGTTGGATGTTAACCCTTTTTTCACTTCTCTAAGATCTCTTTTATCAACTGGGGGTCCTGCATTGGCGAACTCAGTGGATCACCTCTTTCATCTGCCATGACCAGGCACTTTGGGCAGCAATTCTCTTTGCAACATGCCACAAGACATTGTTCTGGAAAATCCGCCACATAAGCCACAAGGATGGGGTATATTCGACGGACCATCAAGTCAACACAGACCATTTCAACACCATCTTGTCCTGTGGCAATGAGTGGTTGAAGCAGGAGAGACATACAATGGTGGAAGAGTCTGTAACTAGCAAGGGATTGTGAATCCGATGTGAAACAACTGAGCTTGCCTGCTGGTAAGTACCCAATTAAAACTGTTGCTTGTGCTGACATCTCCCTTCGTTTTCTTTCGCAATGTTTCCTATTGAAAGATATACAGGCCACGCAGATTCGTCACCTCAGAACTGCGACAGGCATGTCTTGTCTGATGCAAGAATGACAGGTGCAATAGTTGCACCTTTTGGCAGTTGTTTCTGAACATTGCAGGTCAGTGCTTATTTTTTTCGCTCAATTTTTTGGATCAGATACTTACTTGTTTGTTACACCACCAGTCTGCCATCCACATGTCATCGATGACATGGTGAAGTCCTTCGTGGTCCTTGTATGCTCGTGCGGGTGCATATACCATGTGTTCCTTAAATAAAGGATTACCAATGAGATCTCTGATGCACTCTACAGGGTCCTGTGTCCAAAGCTCAACATCCTTGTGCAATAACTGGCCAGTCTCATCGGTTCGGTTTCCCTGAATGCTGACCTTCTTGCAACTCCACGCAGGTCCATGAGGAAGCTCATCAACTTTTTGCAGGAAGGATTGGTTATTGTGAAAGGACAGCTGTATTTCGGTTTCAAGTCTGTCACTACAGTAAGCACATTTTTTCAGTGGTCACCAATGAGCTTACTATTGGTAACTTCAGGAACTCGTCTGTACGAGTCTGCCCAAGGCTTCTGATAAGCCATTCCACAAGTTCCCATTCCTCCCTGGTGACAAATGTTAACTGTCCTGCAGACACAATGAACAGAACATGACTTGTACTTATCACAAAAAGGTGCCCATTCATCTTCTCCCTCATCCTCCTTATCCTGCTGATACTTTTCAAACTTAGTTTGCCCCTCCCACAATGTCCAGCTGGCATCAGGACACTGCTCGAAATATCGCCTGTTGACTATCAAATTGTCCTCGTCTTCATCGGCAACATCTTCCACAGTCACCCACCGAGTTTTTGAGGCTACTGGGTTGTCATCAGGATCAAAAGATGTTGAGCATGAGCGGCGAAGTGGAGATGAATGATTGAATGAGAGGTCCACCAGTAGGCCACCTTCGCTGTCTGTGTCTTCCACCATTGACTCCCATTTTTCTTTACATTCAGGGTGAATAGCTATATGCTTCTTGATGCTTCCCTTTGAAGGGAACATCTTGCCACAGAATCCACAGCTGTGCGACATTGTTGGTGAGTGATTGAAGTTCATTTTTCTCGTTTCAACCTCAAGATCATTTCTGACATGTGTTGTAATTTTTTAGGTCATCTTAATGGTCCAGCAGGGTCACCCACAACCCCCGCTGCCCTCACATAGTGCAAGAGTGAAAGTAAGTATGCAGTTCATTTATGAAACTAGCCTCATTGTTTCACCAATATCTACAGTTTGTCTCAACAGTCTGTCTCAGAGACTAGCCCCATTGTTTCACCAATATCTACAGCCCAAGAACACAGTCCATTATGGAGACTAACCTATCCATAAGATCTGCATTTTTCTGATGTTCATTTCACAGATTTTTTTCAGGTTCGGAATGGTGCCACAGGTTCTACTGGTTGCCCATAGCACCGGCACCCTCAAGCACTGGCACCCTCACCAAGTGCAAGAGGAAAAGTAAGTCCAATTGTCTCAGAGACTAGCCCCATTGTTTCACCAATATCTACAGTCCAAGAACACAGTCACAATTTTCGGACTCATTAAAATTTTGCAGTCAGGGTTGGGTTAATGGCACTATGCTAGTCTGGATATACCGTGGGCAGCCAGGAGTAATTCCAATAATTGCGCCTGCTTTGCCTCCTCACAATGTTTCACCTCTGCTTCCCAACACTCAATGATGAGCCTTCTCACACTTGCTTGTATGATGGTAAAAGCTGGGCCTGGTGCTATTTCTAACAGTTGCAATTGTTTTGATTTCTCACAGGCTTTCACTTCCACCTCCCAACGCTCCACAATGAGTCTTTGCAGGTATGTTTGAGATACCGTGACAGGGCCAGGAGTTTGGCGAAATGGTGGGAGTGGGATCATGGGCTCTGTGTCACGCACTTCACACAGTGGCATATGGAGCTCGATGTTAGGTGTTTCGACCTTTGGCCTGCACTGAGTTGGTGAGTATTTGCAGGTACTGAGAAGGGGTAACTCACCTTTTGATACTGATTTCCTGTCTTTGCAGGTGGCCTCAGTGGATGGTGATACAGGACTGTAATATTCATTAGAGCATGGCAAGTGTTTGAAGTGAGTTCTATACCGTTTTTTTGCTGAGTTGCTTGCTGAGGTGTCCATGACAGTTCAAATATTTTGTAAAGGTACATTCATACCTTTTTATCATTCCAAAATTTAACACAGCTTTTAACCCTGCATTTCACGAATCAACAATGATTCAAGGTTTGGATTGTAAGTGTTTGTTTCCTGCACAGCTCTATAAAAACTGCTGAATCCCAGGGCCAACAATCATGGCTCCTTGCAAGGCCACCTCTAAGCAAGCAATATCAGGTGCTCCAGTTTTGCCACTGGAAATGGAACCACTTGCGCGCACCACGAGTGGTCGTCAACAATGACCAACTGAAAAAGCAAGCTACCAAGGTAAGTTGCTGCTATGACATTGTATTTTGCTTACTTGTGACATGGCCTCCCTCCAGGGTTGGAATTGCAACAGGTCGTCCACCGTAAAGCAAGAAAGCAAGATGAGTTAGAAAAATGGCAGAAAAAGGGGGCTGAAGATGGCTTATCAAAATGATCCCAACCTGTTTCAAAAAAGAGCCATCTTTACTGCTTAGTGACATCGACAAGGAGGAGGACACCATGGTTTGATCACTCATTTCTTTTTCATTGACTCAATTAACAACTGATTGTTATTATTTAGTTCTCAGATCACAGTGTGCAGACGAAGCTGTCAAAACCAAAGCTTCTGACTTTCAGTACAGGGAAGATTCCCATAGGCATCATGCACTGCCACTCCCACAACCAGTGTGCAGCAAGTCGACAAAGAATCCGAAAGGTAAGTAATTGCTGCCTGCAAACTATAGAGAAACTAATACATTTCTATCTAAGCTAAAAGAGTAGTTCCACCAAGTGATAGGGACTCAGATGGCACTTCAGATGGCACTTTGGATGGCACTTCCACTACCTCAGATGGTACCAGTGATGAGTCTGGTAACAACTCTGAACCCACTGACCAGACCAATGATTGTGCAGAGGATGGCGACACTGCCACAGAATTATCGATGGCTACTCAAGGGACAAAACAATGTCTTGACACCGCGCCAGAAGACGCTATGATCAGGCCAAAAATCAAGAAAGAATCAGACAGTTCCCATCTGAAAGTCAGTGACTTCGATGACATCTCGAAAGAGGTTCTCGTAACGGCAGTGTCCATTTTCCAGTGCCTACTTGTCACGCATGCTCCATTTCCTGACACCATAGCTGTTGAGATGAAACTCATGAAGGAGGCTTGGAGATTCAAAAGGTACATGAAAATCTCTTGTGCTGTATCCAAGTTCTTGACTTGGATAAACAGAGAGTCAGAGATCATGCTGGCAATTTGCTGCTTTGTTATTGCCTCGCCCATGCGCCACTCCTTCAGTGTGGTCTTGTATATGGTGAGTTCTCTAACCTTGTCCGCTGTACTTGGTGACCATAACACTCCTCTTCCCAACAACGTCGAGGGATCAACTGGTTTCTTCTCAGTCCCGTCTAGGTGACCGAGGAACCCATGAGTATCTACTGACCGTTGCATTCTGTCTTTGTAGGTCATCCAATTTTCTCCATCTGCAGCAAGCTTTGGAACACATAGAAAATCTTCACTGAGTTTGCTGTTAGAGCTGGACATGGTGGGCTATATTTTTCATATACTTGGTTATGTTTTTAGTTGACAAGCACAGGGCTCATAATCTGCAGTGAGTATATGAGCTGCAGAGAGTATTAGCTAGGTGTGAAATATGTAAGTATTCTGTACTGACCTCAGTGGACTTATGATAGTCACTGAGGAAGTTCTACTGCAAGGAAACAAAAATGACAAAGGAATGTGCTTATGTAATATAGCTAATATGGACAAGTGAAGTTAGAGTCCAACATTGATATTAGAGCAATCTACTACTACAGGATCTATGAACCCCTTTCCCTGCCATTGGATTCATCTTGAGGAAGGGACAGAATGTTGGTCATCATGTATCTTGTTCCATTGTCTGACTCATCTGCTATTCACCCAGGTTCAACATTCAACATTTACATTTATTTCTATTTCAATAAGTGAAGTGAACTCAAAAATATATTAAATTGAAGCAAATTGAGGTCATCAATGTAAGGTTTGCCCAAATAGATGTGATGACATCTAATCTAACATATGCAAGGACCTAATTCTATCCCTACACTTGTACCTCACTTTGGGCTAGAATATCAATGTTGTCCCATCTCAATATTAAATATCCCCTCATATAGTCAAATATCAATTCACACATCTGCAACATTATGTTAAAATTATCTGATTTGAAAGCTGAGCATATAATGATGTGTTTCAGGGGGTAGTCAATTATAATGGATGAAAGGTTCTATTATCTTTCAGAAATGTGTTGCTCACTGGTAAGGCACCCTTCAAAATGATGAGTCCATAGCATAGCCATGTATTTTTTCATAAACTTGTTGCATGATTGTAAGGTATGCATCAAGATGGTATGTCCCTTGCATAGTCATATATTCTTTCACCAATGTGTTGCCCACCGGTAAGGCACCCTTCAAAATGATGAGTCCATGGCATAGCCATGTATTTTTCATAAATTTGTTACATGATTGTAAGGTGTGCATCAAGATGGTATGTCCCTTGTATAGTCATATATTCTTTCATCAATTTGGTGTGCAAAGATAAAAACATGTATTTCTAAATCTAGATGTAACATAATTGGTTTGATTTATCAGCACTATCTGGCCATATCAATTCCGGGTTGATTTCCTGATGTACAGTCACAGAGCAGCTGCGTACTCAGCTGTATGACTTGCACACCAGACTCTATGACGTCGAACGCAAACGCAACCTCAGCAAGCTTCGTGCGGAAATGTTGCAGATGCATGGGTCTGCTCCCAACCAGGCTCCCCCTGCTCGTCACAGCTCTCGTCACTGGCACAGACCTAAACTGCCAAGTTATACCCATTACCCTGATGGAGGTCAAAGTGTCATCTGGCACAGTGATGCAGAGACACTCACTGATCATCCTCCGACTTCTCCACGATTTACTGCTGTTACCCCAACTGATTTTGGCACTTCTCCATCTCCTCGTCGCCGAGAGCCACCCCGCTGGGCAAGTAGACCACGGTCGCGTGGTGGAAGTGCGCGCAATTCTGTAGTTCGTCTGAGGGGTCATGGGCAAGGCCGCCAACAGCCTACAGACCTCAAAAGTGAGGATGATGGCCCTGAGCCACAGAGTACAGAGGTGTAGTGATGTAGTTTAAAGGTTGTCGTCTTTTTGGGATGATGGCCCTGAGCCACAGAGTACAGAGGTGTAGTGATGTAGTTTAAAGGTTGTCGTCTTTTTGTTTCGGCTTTCATGCTCGCGTCAAAGGTCATCTGTTATAGGTTACCGTCTTTTTGTTTCCGCTTTCCTGCTTGCATCTGTTAAGACTATGCTCAACGGGTGGTCCGGAGGGGCTTGGCTTCAGCTCGTGCGCTGCGCCCTTTACCCGAGTACGTGCCCCTAATTTACAAAGGGCGGATATCGTCGGACGAAGGTGTACGAGTCGTCCGGACGAGAGATATACGAAGTCCGGAACTATATAGGGGTCACCCGAAGTCGGGACAGAGGAGTTTAGCTTTAGGGATACAATCCCGAGGCTCGGAGGAGGACGAAGAGACTAGGCCGAAGGTCTGAAGGACACGAGGAATGGACAAGTCTAAGATGATATTCGAACTGAAGAAATACTACGGGTTACAGAGGGTTTATATACTGTAGTACTTCCGACGGGTATCCGGCCGAAGCGCAGCCCCCGGAAGCTAATGCTATGTACTAGAGAGACTAACTCGAAAGAATAAACTGCGGACGATCGAGAGTGGAGCCGGATATCAAATAGAACAAAGGGAATGAGTTAAATGAATAGACTAACGGAAAGGATCAGAATGGAGTCGGATATTAACTGTCAAGAAGGTCCGGGCAAATAGGGGTAGAATAGAAGCACATACTAATGGGGACTCGAGGCAATGAAGTCTAGGCCGGGCCCGGGTTAACCGGCCCGGACGAATAAGGTTTCAGGAACGGAATATGACAGTATCCCCCCATTAGGGCCGAGCCCACGAGGCCGGGTCCGGACGTCCGATTTGATATTAAGAACGCGGGAACGGGTCCGGAATTCCTGTCAGAATTTTAATAAAAAGGTTGAGGGTCTGGTAGGACGTCAATTCTTTTCATTCTTACTCCCACCAACAACTACACCATGTCTGCAACCCCATCCAACACTCCCATCGACTCTGTTGAGGACCTGGAGGCCCAGATGGCTGCACTGCAGCAAAAGGTGCAGGCCGCCTGTGCGGAGAAGGCTCGTTTAGCGGCCGAGGCGGAGGAAAAGCGTTTGGAGGAGGAGAGGCTGAGGGAGGAGGAGAAAAAGAAGGAGGCGGAGGAGACTCGGAGAAGACTTGCGGCTGCAAAGTCTTCATCCATGCCGTCGGTGAGTGGGGTTTGTGTCAGCCGGTGGGTGCTTGTCTGATGTACTCAGGCCTCCGCTGGGCCCCAGGATGGCGGCCGTCCCTGTAAGCCCTGCTTGGACAAGAAGCGGGCCTGTGTCTACACGGCCGTCTCTACTAAGGCGCGGGTGAGTGGATTTTGACATTCGGATGTCCGAGTTACTGATAGTTTTTTGGGTCCGTAGCCCGTTAACGCTTGTGACCATTGTCGCAAGACAAAGGCCAAGTGTTATGGTGGCGCACCTCCGGCCCGGATGACCGAGGCGCCGGGTAAGGGGAAGAAACGGGCCCGCATGGGGACTCCGTCTCCTAAGGGCAAGGGTAAGAGGCGTCAGAGAAGTCCGGAGCTGTCGGACGACTCAATTCAGTTCGTCCCCCGTCCCATCACCATCAGTGAGGAGCCGGCCCTCCAGGAGTTCGATGACCAGGCCTGGGTGGCGGCCGTCAACGACATGGTCGCTGAGATGGCCCGGACCAACTCCTTGCTCGAGCGGACCGTCCAGGCGGCCGAGGGCAGCACGGCTGCCATAGGCCGCTTCATGGAGGAGCAGAGGGTTTTCCAGGCCTTCTTCCTTGCTGAGCTCAGGCGGATTTATCCTATGGAGGCGGAGGTGGGAAATGAGTCAGACACTGAGGGGGAGACTGAGGAGGAGGAGGAGGAAGAGAAGTCCGGAGGTGATGAGCACATGGAGGTGGAGGAGTAGGGTGGTCCGGATGTCTCTACTTAGTGTACAATGTATCCTTTTTCATCTTTTTCCAGTGTACAATGTATCTCCTGCGTCTCCTAGAGCATGGCAATAGGTCCCGGCTTGTCCGGATATGCCGAATGAAAATCCTGTACGAGTTCGGACGCGTTTCCGAGTTCAGTAGCAAGGATCCACGATGTTTCCTCGTCCGTGCCCTGATAACCGGCCCATCTCACCAAGTAGAGTAATTGACACGTACGTCTTCTTCGGTCAATCTTAGTGTCAAGGATTTCGGAGATCTCGTATTCTGGTTCCCCGTCGACTGTGACGGGTGGGGGAGGTGGTTGAATTCGGTTAGGGATGGTGTTCGGAGTTGCAGGTTCGAGTTGGGAGACATGGAAAACAGGGTGCACGGATCGCATAGCGTCCGGTAAACGGATGGTGAAGGAGTGCGAGCCCGGACGAGCTATGATATCGAAAGGTCCAAGGTTCTTTTCTGACAGTTTCTTCGACGGACGAGTGGAGCGGAAATACTTCGCTTTGACGAAGACTTGTTGTCCGACCCGGAGATCCGGTGCGGGTTTTCGTCTAGCGTCAGCCGGACCCTGATATCGATCCTGCGCATGAGACATTTCATCCCTAAGGAATTGATGGAGCTCATCAAGGTCGATCGCATACTCTCGGGCCCGGGCGGATGATAGGTCTCGTTCTGGGTGGATAGAAATGTTAGGGTGATATCCCTTATTAGCGAAAAAGGGAGATACGCCCGTGGTAGCACTAGGAGCGTTGTTGTATGCAAATTCTGCTAAGGGTAGGAGTTCGGACCAATTATCTTGCTGATAATTACAGTAGATCCGGAGGTATTGCTCAAGGGTTTGGTTGGCGCGTTCGGTTTGTCCGTCGCCTTCAGGGTGGTATCCGGAGGTGAAATGAAGGGTCATGTCCAATGCTTTTCCGAGGGAACGGAAGAAGTGAGAGACGAACTCCGTGCCTCGGTCGGACGTGACATGGGATGGAACTCCATGCTTAGAGAATACGTGCAATAGGAAGAGTCGTGCGAGGTCCGGAGAAGTGATAGTATCGTACGTAGGGATGAATACGGCTTGTTTGGATAAACGGTCTATGACGACTAGGATAGCCGTAAATCCGGATGAGTCCGGAAGTTGTTCGATGAAATCCATGGAGATGGAATTCCAAGGTTTTTCCGGGATAGGAAGCTGTTTGAGTAATCCGTAGGGTTTATGTCTCGGAACCTTGGCTCGGGCACAGGTGGTGCAGGACTTGACATAGTCCTTTACATAGGTGCGTATTCCGGGCCACGTATATTCGCGTCGGATGAGTTCTAGTGTTCGGTTTTGTCCGAAATGTCCAGATAGGGGGTGATCATGGGTATTACGAAGGACGCGAAGTCGTAGGTCATTAGATTCCGGAACATAGATACGATTGTCGCAGCGGAGGAAACCACTGTCATCCGTCAACCATCTCGGATCTGAGGGATCTGGAAGATGTTTGCGGGCAACAGGGTCATCCGGAAGTGCGGCTATGATATCGATATGAAGCTGTTCAATATCCATTAGTACTGATGCGCGTAGTACTGGGATTGCTAGGTCGGATGCTCGTAGGGACGAAGCGAGTTGCTCCGTGGCAAATACAGGCCGGAAATTGTGAGGGTTAACTCGAGCGTAGTCCTTATCCCCTTCTTTTGGGTAGACGTCCCAACGGCGTGTCAGGGAGTCAGGCTTAGCACCGAGCTTTCCCGGCCGGAAGCGGATTACAAGGTTAAACTGATGCAGGAATTCGGACCAGCGAGCTTGTCGCCGGGAAAGGAGTTTAGTGGTAGCAAAGTACTCAAGGTTCTTGTGGTCCGTGACGACATCAATGGGTTCGGCAGAACCTTCAAGGTAGTGTCGCCAAGAACGGAAAGCCTCGAAGATGGCGAGGAGTTCTTTGTCATGGGTATCGTAATTGAGCTCCGGAGCTGTTAGGGTCCGGGAGTAAAAGGCTACCGGACGAAGCTCTTCGTCCGGACATACAATGGAAAGTATTCCGGCGATAGCATAGTCCGAAGCATCTGTTTCCACAACAATAGGAACATCCGGCATCCAATGGGTGAGGATTGGAGCCGTAGTGAAAGCAGTCTTAAGTGCCTCGAAAGCGATGCGACAATTATCAGAGAAATCCCAAGGGGCATCCTTTCGGGTGAGGCGGGTGAGGGGTACAACAATGTCCGAGTAATTAAAGATAAAACGACGGTAGAAATTAGCAAACCCGAGGAAGGACTGAATGTCCTTTACTTTCCGGGGCTCAGGCCAGTCGATGATGGATTGGATCTTCTCGGACGACATGGTCAGGCCGGTAGGAGAAAGTAGGTAGCCAAGGTATTCAACCGAGTCCGAGTGAAACTCGCATTTCTCCGGTTTGGCATATAGCTTATGCTTTCGGAGCCGGCGCAATACTTCAAGGACATGTTGTTTGTGGGATGCTGAGGTCGAGGGAGTAAATGAGGATGTCGTCAAGGTACACGATAACGCAGATGTCTAGCATATCTGCGAAGATGCTGTTGACAAAGCGCTGAAAAGCCGCTGGAGCATTAGTGAGTCCTTCGGGGATGACCAACCATTCGTAGGACCCATAACGGGTCCGGAATGCGGTTTTCCACTCATCGCCCTCGGCCATCCGGACGAGGTGATAAGCAGAGCGTAGGTCAATTTTGGTGTAGACCTTCGCACGGCTCGGAGAGTCTAGGAGGTCAGCTATGAGGGGAAGTGGGTAGCGGTCTTTCTTCGTGATCTTGTTGAGGCCTCGGAAGTCCACACAGAGCCTAAGGGATCCGTCCTTCTTTTTCACAAAGAGGACCGGAGCTCCGTGCGGGGAGGATGAGGACCGGAGGAGTCCGGTTGCAATGTTCTCGTCAAGGAACTTGCGAAGAGCTGCAAGCTCTACAGGGGAAAGGGAGTATATAGTACCGATGGGTGGTGTCGCGCCCTCCTCCAAATCAATCTTGAGATCGTAAGGACGATGCGGAGGAAGCTGGCTAGCTTTGCCTTTATCAAAGACATCCGCGAACTCGTGATATTCCTTGGGGATCCCGGACATGTTTGGGGGATCCGAGGAAAAGGAAGTAGAGCGTAAATCGACACCGGACGGCCGGAGGTAGATGCTGAATTGGACCGCCCCTTCTAGTTTACAGGCCCGACAAAAGGCTACTGCATTGACAAGGGAAATGTGAGGTGCGGGCGTATCAGCGGATGGGTCTGGGGTAGTTGGTAAAGATATATCCGGATGATCCGGAGATGGTGACGTCGAAGGGGGTGTTGGCATTCTTTGAGGAATCGGACGGAATTCTACGCTGCCCTTAACCCAGTCAATCAACGGATTGTTTCGGGAGAGCCAGCTATATCCAAGAACGAGTAAACAAGATGAATCCAACGGAGTAACATAAAATGTATCGGAGGTAACTACACCAGATGTGAATCGGATTGGTAGGTCTATTGCTTCTGTAATAGTAGCGTTAGAAGTACCGTCGAACAAACAAAGCGGGAGCGGAGGAATTGCATAGGTAGGAAGTCCGTGATTTCGGACGAAACTGGTTTCAATAAAACAATGCGAGGACCCGCAATCTATCAGGGCCGGAAATGCGATGATGTCCGGATATGTGGGCAGGGATACATGTGGGCGAAGTGAGGACGGATTAGAAAGAGCGACTGCGTTGAGGCGTAACTCCGGTGCATGGGCTGAGTCAACGCGACTCTCGTCCCATGCGGAGTCAAGAGAGTCACGGACTAGTTTTTTGCCTCAGTTGCGGCCTCCTGTTTAGCTTCAGGAGCGACTGTAGCAGCGCGGCCCTTGGCAGCGCGAGAGGTAGACTTGGAGCAATCCCGGGCCGTGTGGCCCGGCCCGCCACAGAAGAGGCAGAGCCTCATATCCATGCGCCTCTGACGCTCCTCAGTCGTTAGCTTACCGTCCTTGCCTAACTTCGAGGATAGGTCCGGCTGTTGCGAAGAGGAGGAGGTGGAGGGCTTGGAAGGTTTACTTCCGGTAGAAGTTGTCTGGTCCGTGGAGGATGTGAAGGAACGGGTAGGAGGTGCGGATGGCTTAGCCGGAGGTCCGGACGTGGATGGCTTAACCTCGCGAGAGGTCTCAGCCTTGCGTTCCCAGTATCGAGCATCGATAGACTGGGATAGGGTTTTGAACTCTGCGAGAGTTGCAGGTTTGCCCTGACGACAAATCTCGTCCTTGATGCGGGCCGGAAGTCCGTTGTAGAACTGACGGCGTAAAGCACCGTCGCCCCAACCTCGGACCTGGGATGCGAGTCGTTGAAACTCTACTACATATTTGTTAATGCGCTGTCCCTCGCGCATAACGAGCTGTTCGAGTTGCATCTCTGCATCCCCGACTGGATCATGAGGGCCGAAGTTGGTTTGGAGTTCTAACATGAACTCGGTATAATCATCCATCCAGTCCGGGCGTACATTATTAGCATCGGACAGGAGATCAGGCTCAAAATACTCAAGGGCCATGCCCTTCAAGTAGGACTGGGCGAAGTTAACCTTGGCCCGGTCCGAGCGGAAAGAGCGCGTTTTGTTCTGGAAGTTAAGTTCACATTGAACGAAGAACGCACGGAGTTTGCGAGGTTCAGACCCGTCAAAGGTATCGGGTTCCCGAACCTTGACTTTAGAATCCTCGGACGGGGATTTCCGCGTGTTGCGGGCGAGGTTCTCGATGGCCTCTGAGAAACGACGGAAGACTCGCTCTGATGGAGTAAGTCCATCGTTCTCATCGTCCGGAGGGTCAAATGGTTCGTCCCCGTCAAATGGGTTGTCTTCATCGTCTGGGTCATCCCCATTACCGTCCGGAGGACCTCCATCAGGCCCGTCATCATTGTTGTCCGGCCCGTTGAAGTCTTGTGGGCCGGCCGTGGACGGGCGTTTAGGAGTCTCGGGATGTGGGTGATTGCCTAGCTGCGAGATACTCTCTGCAGGAGCTTGGGATGGTCTGGTACGACGGCGAGTGAAACCCGCATATTCTTCTGTGTCGGACGCAGTATTGCGTTGACTAGCTAGGAAGTTAGATGCGGCTTGATTGATTCTGGTTCTGGTTGTTGAGTGGGAGCCATGACGGTAAGTAGACTCGGTAAAGTATGAGTTCGAATATACTGTTAAGACTATGCTCAACGGGTGTGTCCGGAGGGGCTTGGCTTTCAGCTCGTGCGCTGCGCCCTTTACCCGAGTACGTGCCCCTAATTTACAAAGGGCGGATATCGTCGGACGAAGGTGTACAAGAGTCGTCCGGACGAGAGATATACGAAGTCCGGAACTATATAGGGGTCACCCGAAGTCGGGACAGAGGAGTTTAGCTGTTAGGGATACAATCCCGAGGCTCGGAGGAGGACGAAGAGACTAGGCCGAAGGTCTGAAGGACACGAGGAATGGACAAGTCTAAGATGATATCGAACTGCAAGAAATACTACGGGTTACAGAGGGTTTATATACTGTAGTACTTCCGACGGGTATCCGGCCGAAGCGCAGCCCCCGGAAGCTAATGCTATGTACTAGAGAGATAACTCGAAAGAATAACTGCGGACGATCGAGAGTGGAGCCGGATATCAAATAGAACAAAGGGAATGAGTTAAATGAATAGACTAACGGAAAGGATCAGAATGGAGTCGGATATTAACTGTCAAGAAGGTCCGGGGCAAATAGGGGGTAGAATAGAAGCACATACTAATGGGTGAACTCCGAGGCAATGAAGTCTAGGCCGGGCCCGGGTTAACCGGCCCGGACGAATAAGGTTCAGGAACGGAATATGACAGCTGGACGGAATATGGTGCCTAATAAAAATGGTAAGTACAGGTACCCCATATGGGTATGCCACACTCCCGTACTGTGCCAATGCCTAAGTAGCACTGTTTTAAGCGAGGCGAACATGACAATGATATTGGTGTTGCTGCTTGAAAACATGTGGCAAAACCATGCCAAGATTTCCAAGTGAGCTAAGTGTTAGCAAGAGAAAGCCATGTGGCCTAAGCATAAACCACACAAGTGGGTGAGTGATGGAAAAAAAAAAAACCCATTCTCCCTTACTTCTTAAGATCACTTAGTGCTGCCGTGGTTGGTCCTTGGTTCCACATTTTCGACGGACCGAACCGGAACAAT
>JABBWB010000741.1:0-14547 GCA_016628085.1 Suillus occidentalis
AGGGTCAATTTCAAGTATGCAGTCAAACCTCAGGTGACATGCGATAGAACAGCCAGCCTAAATGCTTTGTAGTGGAGGATTCTCCTTGTTAAAGCGATCAATCTGTTCTTTGAGCATGTGTTCACACCCTGCTTATATTTAATCTCTGGGAGGGGGGGGGGTTAACTAACCACTTACCACTTTCCACTTTTGGGGTCACTAAACCCGCACAGGGCACGACGCACGAACCACGGGGCGGGCGGGCCGATGGAACCCGACAGGGCACGACGCACGCGACACGGGGCAGGGCCAGCGGGGACAGGGCTACGGGCCAGGGCACGGAGCACGGACGCACGGAGCACGGAGCACGGAGAACGGAGCACGCGTAGGCGCCACGAGACGGAGCACGGGGCACAGGGAACGGGGTGACAGCACGAGCAAGGGGCACGGTGCTACTGAGGACGGAGGCACGGGGCACGGGCCACGAGAACGGAGCACAGGGGCACGGAGGCACGAGCACGGGGCACGAGACGGAGCAAGGGCCACGGGCACGGAGACGGAGCACGGGCATCGTGAGCACGAGGCACGGGGCACGAGACGGAGCACGGGGCACGGGGCACTGAGACGAGGCCACGGGCAGGAGCACGGCACGGGGCACGCGAGACGGAGCACGGGGCACGGCGGCACGAGACGGAGGCACGGGCCGGAGCACGAGCACGGGGCACGAGGACGGAGCATCGGGTGCCACGGGGCACGAGACGTAAGCACTGGGCCACGGTGCACGAGACTGAGCACGGTACCGAGTCACGAGGCACGGGGCACGAGACGGAGCACGGGGCACTGGGCACGAGACGGAGCACGGGCACGGAGCACGAGCACGTGGCCACGGAGGAGTCACACGGTTTCACTTGGCACGATACGGAGCAACGGGGCTACGGTGCAACCAGAGACGGAGCACGGGCCACATGGTTCACTCATACGGATCACTATCACTTTTCACCTATCACTTTTCACTACTACTTATCACTTTTTCACTTTTACACTATACTTTTCACTTTTCACTAACACTTTCACTTTCACTTCTAACCTTTTTACTACTCACTTTTCACTTTTCATACCCCCCCCCCCTGTGGGGGATTATACTAATAGATCAACGACTCTCCTGCAGGTGCTACTCTCACAATGACCGGAACGCGCGACAACACAATCATTTTGCAGGCGTTGGAGGTTATGTTGAGACTCATCTTCAGGGTGCCAATAGCTACACATGACATTTACGCAAAGTCCTCGGAATCTCATGGCAGTGCTATGATGATCAGTGGTTGTCTGTGTATTATCTCACTGATGTCATTGCACGGTGCTACAGCACGAACTGGACTGCTACTGAAATGTGCGAATGCACCCAACACCATTGTTAGCTACCACATGTCCGCCTACATCAGACATGAATTGAAAGACATTGATACCGTGACTTCGCTCTTTCAAGACGCCCATGCATGGCTTCCGCAATTGATGCCTGAAGCAGTGGAGCTGATGCGCGACATCACCTGTTGTCGCTGGATTGGAATCACATATCTTTTCACCACCGCCCTGAATCCAACAACAGCAGATGCTGACATCTGTGTCAGACACTCTACAATGAGAATGGTACCATGGGCATGAAGTGTGATTGATACCGAAAATTGTGATCCCCCAGTTATTCACTTCAGTCTTACAGTTAACTCAACAATGGTGTAACATTTGATTATATTATATTATCATTGATCTGATTAATTTTATCCTCCTACCACTACCAAGGCACTGAAGCGGACACACTTACTAACATGACTTCAATGACAATCACCACCGCAGAGGGACATTGAGCCAAAGGGACCTGGAATGTCAATAAACATGTGCACCGAACAAGGGAGATATAAGAGCAACAAAGGAGTCATACGGTGGAACAGTAGCCACCGTCATCGACAGTGCACGCCCATGAGGCGAGGTACTACTACCCTCCCGCAGTAAAGGAAAGATGGAGGGCAAGAGAGAGAACAAAACACATTGGGAGAGTAGCCACCGTCATCGACAGTGCACGCCCATGAGGCGAGGAACTACCCTCCCGCAGTGAAGGAAAGATGAAGGCAAGAGAACGAAACACACATTGGGAAAGTAGCCACCGTCATCGACAGTGCACGCCCATGAGGCGAGGTACCACCCTCCCGCAGTGAAGGAAAGATGAAGGTAAGAGAGAGAACGCGACCCACATTAGAAAGTAGCCACCTCCAACGGGAGTGCACGCCCATGAGGCAAGGTACGACCCTCGCGCAGTGAAGGAAGGAGGGACATAACAGAGAGCACGAGACCCACATTGGGAAGGTAGCCACCATCATCGACAGTGCACGCCCATGAGGCGAGGTACTACCCTCCCGCAGTGAAGTGAAGGAAAGATGAAGGACAGAGAGAGAGAACGAAACACACATTGGGAAAGTAGCCACCGTCATCGACAGTGCACGCCCATGAGGCGAGGTACTACTCTCCCGCAGTGAAGGAAAGATGAAGGCAAGAGAGAGAGAACGAAACACACATTGGGAAAGTAGCCACCGTCATCGACAGTGCACGCCCATGAGGCGAGGTACTACTCTCCCGCAGTGAAGAAAAGATGAAGACAAGAGAGAGAACGAGACCCACATAGGAAAAGTAGCCACCGTCATCGACAGTGCACGCCCATGAGGCGAGGAACTACGTTCCGCAGTGGTGATGATCAAGGAAGGAAAGAAAGAGAGAAATTTCAAACAGCGACTTATCAACAATGAAATCACGTGATATTCTCACGCCACACAAATTACAATCGGAGTTCGACGATGACTGCAAGACGAATTGGCGGGGTTTGAATAATCTTTCGGCCCAAACAGCATACACATTCACGTTACCGTAAGATATTGAACATAGGTTTTAGTGTTACCTTTTGTTGTAATCGTAGGGGTAGATGTATGTCAGCTTTGATATCAGCAACATAGACTTTCTCTTAGATATAAAGTCTCGCAAGAACCTGTTAGTCTCTGCCGGGTGCAGCGTGTCGTATGCAGGGAACATCATTCCATGCGACACGCTGCACACGGCAGAGACCAATAGGTTCTTGCGAGACTGTTTTCTCAAGATATTGAATCCATTCATCCCCCCAGTTGTCTACAGCAGTGAGCAGTCACAGTCACACTAGCGGATCTCATGAATGCATTGTGTTAGATTGTTGATAGGTTGCGTCCCAATGTCCTACCTGATAAATGGCATATGTCGTTCACATCACCAAAATCTAAACAATGAATACCACTAGTGAATGGGATATGATAGTACAGATAGAAATACATCGAGGAACTGGGATTACACTGTATGAATCATTCACAGGGATACAATGGGGGTCATCGTGAACGCTCGACTTAAAGGACCAATCGCTTCTTGAAAAGCTCCACCAGTCCCACCCGATCAACAATATCCCCTGCGTCAAGCTGATTCCCGACAAATAGAATGTCGCCAGGACGAACACGCCCCGTCACCCCGAAAAACTCAAAGACTACATCGCATATGTCGGCGCTCGGTCTTGCAGTTTCCGTATCCTGCACGCAGCTGGAGTTGCTGCCCTGCGCACGGTAGTGTCGACCCCTTGCTGGCCATGAGCGCCAGGGCCAACAGTGACCGTTTGTAGAGAACTATAAGAATGTCAGTGACAACAATGACACAAATGACCGAAGTACATACCCACCCTGGTGGATAGATATGGCAGCATGATGACCATGCGGCGCAGTGTCTCTAGTGCGTGATCAACGGTCTGATTGGTGGCAGATGACGCCACTTCAGCGTCGATATAACGGGATAGCTCGGTGAGATGCATGCAGGAATGGTGATAAAAATGTCCACCAGTGGCGAATGATGCGACTGGTGTATACACGGCATGGACAACCCCAGGAGGCATGATGCTAATGACACAAAATGTCAGTGATAACACGTGGAAATAGACGTGAAGTTTACAATATATCGCCTGCCCGCAGGGTAACAACCTCGCCATCGCAGTGTTTATGTATCCACGTCTTGTGTACGTTGTAGTTGGCTAGCTTCACGCATAGTTCCTGCAGGTGAATACGATCTGTGCGCCCCACTCCCTCCAGACGAAAGATCGCCCAAAACTTCAGCCCTGCCTCTAGCCTCACCCACGTCAACATGCCCTCTGCGTCATGATGAGGATATGTCAGGAATCCTGCATGGCTTAGCAGCCCCCATCCCTTCATGGTGAAATTCTCTGGATGAACCCTCGAAGTGATCGGAACGTTGTGGGTCGTTTGATTCCATCCGTGCACAAGACCATGATCAATGTTCCTGCGTCTCAGCGTTAGTACATTGAATGAATATGTTATAGCGAACGACGACATACATGAGTTGGATGGGCAGGCTAATCTGCGCTAGCGGAATGTCGAGAATGCATTGAATTACAGTGGGATCGTGTCTAGCGGACAGGAAGGACATAATCGTGCCACTCATTGTGGGCTTGACATGATCTTGGCAGCGCAGATATGTGTCTGTTATTCCAGTTAATGAACGACAATACAACTATGAAACGATGTACGTACCATGTATACACACCGGACGCATTGGTGAAATACCAAAGACGGCGTCCAGGAGGTCCATGGACACAATGTCACTAGTCGTGTGGAGTGGCACGCCCGTGATGTGCACGCATTGATTGCGCGTGAAGGCGACTCCCATGTCCTCTATGACTCTCGGAGCACCCAGAGAAGTCGCTGGTTGAAATAGCACATGTCGAGACGATATCGTAGATTCGGGCAATCTTGCCATGAACTTAATTATTGGGTTGTCCACCTCATCACACAGATTCACGTCTGATAACGGGTCAGAAATCATCGGAAGGATGCTCTTGTGGCCACCAGTCCAGGTGACTGTGTCGCATTTTGATGAGACTTCCCGTCCACGAATATGAGTGAGATCAAGATTGAGAGGAGCATCCATGTTGATGGTGATGGGTAGTTCGTACCAATATTCGGTAGAACAATGAATTCAAACCTGTTGTCCGGGTATTGCCGTGCGGTGAAATACGGTAGGACAATGAATTCAATGTGTTTTCCGGCGACTTCCGTGCGGTGACATTTAGGGCAGGTAGGGATGTTACCCTACCTACTACAATCAATCACACCTCTGCGCCTGTAGCGGCATTTTCAATTTGCGGACGATGTCTGAATGAAGAGCAGCGAATGTTATTGTGGATTGCGTGATATCAGTAATGTACAACACATGGAAAGACACCGAATGCGAGGAGACTGGTAGTACCATCAATCAAATGTTCAGAGTGGAGATAGCAATTACAGCGCATGTATGACGAGGGCAAGGAAGACGGCCAGAACACACAACGACGGCAGGGGCAAGGTAATATGTAGATATTGTGAACTGACCACCTTACGCAGCAGTCAGCTTGTTTAACCAGAGCTATCCGGGTTGGTCAGCAGGTATATAAATTCAGCAGGAATAACATACTTCACAATCATCACCCGCAAGCACCGGGGTAGTAGACTGGTGTTCCATGTGACGTACCGCATCAGCATGGGGTGACTGTGCAAGGTCACCTCGTTCTTCGTGGATAATGGTAGCAGGGGTAGGAGACATTGCAATCACATTAGCCCTCGGTGAGCCATGAGTCGGGGCACTTGAATCAACTGATGGTGTTGCCGCCACAAACACGACCGGAGGAAGAGACAGCTGCCTAGCGTCCGATGGGACGGGCGAGCCATGTGCACCATCATCCCCGATCAGAGAGGGAGTGGGACTCGCAAGGGCATCCCATGGTTCCATACTTTCCGTAGAGTCGTCCATGGCATCACCTGTGAGAATGATCTGCGTTGGTACCGGTGCAAGCTGAGTTGCCTGGAGCAGCTCGTCATCGAACCCAGAGGCTGACTGTATTGGTGAGGGCGATTGCAATCTGGGTACATACTCATCCCCATCTTTCTGACGCTTGGAAGGTCCTCGACCACCCTCTGTCTAACATGATTTCAGTACGATGAGGATGATGACATCCAGACTCACTCACCTTGGGGAGGGATGCTTGTGATTGCGATCGCTTCCTCTTTTCTACTCTCTCGGCCATACTCCCAGCGCCAGCATCGACGTGCATGGTGGGACGAAGGTCATCTGTCAAGGACAACGCCCCCACATCCAGGTCAGGTGATCCAATAGCATCGGCATCTTCGTCCTCCTCAATATGGCTCGTGGCTTGATCGTGTGCTCGCTCCTGGAGGTCCATCCACGGGATATCCATGTCCTCAATGTTACTACAATGCTGGTTAGCAAAGCTCCAACGTCAATATTCATGCTTACTGTGCATCAATGACAGGCGGTGGGATGATAGGCCATACAGTAGGGTGACTCTGACCGATGTCAGACTCTGCGATAGTCTTTCCAAGTGCATGAAACAAATGAATGAGGTACCGAGGTCTAGTGTCCATATGGACAATCGCTGAATATAAGCGCTCCATACCGAGGGCCTCATAGAATTGATCCTGGGCTAGATTTTCTCTCAAGCGTGGATTGTCTGGGATAATGAGACCATCGACGTCAGCATCCAGGTCTATGTCTGCTAACTGCCGATACCGCAACAGCATCCAGCCGGCCAGCTTTAAGAACACGCGGGAGTTGCCACTCTCGAATGCGAGCCTCGGCCAATCCTCCCAGTCATCCAGACAAGATGGCCACTGGGACGTCTCATCGTATTGGTCGACCTATGCAACATGAAGGTGCGCAATTTCATCATGTAGAGAATAATGCTCACCTCAGCTCCTGTCGATATCTCAGACTATGCATTTGCTCTGTCACTGACATCCAAGAGTACGTGGAACCGACTCACGTTCAACGTTTCTCCAACCGAATTCTCCACCGCAGCAATAACATCCTCATCATCCCAGTCACTCCAGGTCTGTTCTGGAAACGCAACCTTTTTCTTGCCTAACGCCTTCTGCTTGGCAGGACCCTGGCTGCCCTTCGTTGTGCTCGTTGCCTAACCATTCAATACGTTAACAGTATCGTCCATCGAGTGTAATATACGCACATTCACAGTTGCAACAAACGAATCATTTACCAACAACATATCATCATCGTCATCATCATCCCTCTCTGTCATGACCGCTTTCATGGCTGGAGAGGATGCTTTCTTCTTACCGGATGCTTTGCTACCGGTGCGTGGACGTGTGGCTCGCTGACCCTTCGTCTTCCTCTTTGCATCTTCGTGGCCCTCAAAGATGCTAGCCAATGCTTGTATGGGACTCTGAGATAACGTCAATCTCACTGCTTAACACTGAAGGCGATCTCACCTCAACAGTTTCATCCGCGGATTCGTTCTGGCTCTTGCCACCAGTCTCTGCTAGCTTCACTTGCTTACGACGGGCATCTTTCTTTGTCCGTTTTGACCTGGACGTAGTGGGCTTGGGCGGCGATAACATCTCAAGGTCGATCGGGGCATCTGCGGACCCCTTCAACAATTCCGTATCCTCCACAGGCCTCTCAGACGTGGATACAACTTCAGTACGATTGCCGGAGGAGGGCTCGCCCTCTGGGTTCTGAGCGTCATCAGGTATGGTGGACGGTGGTGGTGGTAGTGGAATCATTCCTGTGACCATTCCGAGCATCATAGCCACCATCTCATCCACGGACATCGCGTGCTCAAAGGGGCCACCGCACATGTTGTGCCCATCACTGCAGAACTTGTCGTGGAGCTGCTTGGCTGACACTACAACCCACGAATTAAAATGAATTAGATTCATACAAGTGAATTGGCAATGGATACGTACTCTCCTGTACCTTTGGATAGCGTTTCTTCTCTTTGAATTGAGCCCAAGTTCGCTTCATCTCCTTCAGCGCAGTAGCCTGCTGTTCCTTAGTGAACGAACTGTCGTGTAGGGCCATCGCCAGATGATAGTCCAGATAGACTGAACGCCACTTCGTTGTCGATAGCGATGGTTCTGCGTTCACCTCTTTGTAAAAAGCGCTTACGACCTGCGCGAGGTACGAGACAATAGCAATGTACATTTTGATAGCGTTTTTCGTTTGCGGGGTCTCCGGAAGGTCAGTGATTTTCCTTACTAGTTGTTGATACATCCGAAATTGGTGTATCACAATCCGTAACGTGTCGAGGCACTTCGGGGGTACCACGACCTTCAGTAAAACGCATGTTGTCAGAGCAAAACATAAGATGAGCAACGATCACGTACCTTATCATCAGAACCACAAATTCTTAAGACATGAATGTTGTCCACCTCGTCTAGCGACACGGTGTGAGACAGAACTACCTTTACAATTGTCTCAGTGCGACGCGAGAGATCCAAGGCAATCGGCATAAAGGATTGAGAAGACATAGTAGCAAGGCTAATGTGTGATGGGGATTTGAAATCGTGCAAGAAGAGCAATGATGCTTTCACAATCGGATGTTTAAATGCAGGACACTCGCTGTCGATGTCCGGATATAGAATTTCTGCCCTGCACCGCTGAATGAACCAATCACGAGATCACCGTGCGAAAGTAAAATAACAAAGGGCATTTGCAACAGGGACACATAATCCATCAATATCCATCTTTACTTCAAACGTCGTCATGTTACTCTTGCCAAACCACTTTCCAGTTGAGGAGCACACGGCTACACCTCCAGCAGCAGGGCACCGTGTTTCAGCCAGCCCAAATAGCTCTCAGCCTGATTCAGCACAAGGATCAGCCACACCTGCAACTACGAAGGGCGCAAGACAGCCAGCACAAAGCCGTAACACGGGACGAACACGTGTTCAGCCTGCAGGAGTGCAACGTGCGGGAACACGCCAACACCTTCCGAGACGTGCCAAATCCGACGCAAATGCACTCCATGCACCATATGTGCCACTTAGCGCTCAGCTGGAAGATGAGCCGGATGCCATGGACGTTGATGATGACGCCAAAGGGACTTCCCAGAAACGCTTACCATCTGCTGAGATCAGCGATCCGACGATTGTACGTGTAGCCGTAGATCAACTGTATGTTACATGAGTACTGACATGCGAGCAGTGCTGTATCTACTGTCATGATGTTGGTTCGTATATATGGACATGTACTGAGAAGACGTGTGGGGTTCCAGTGTGTGTAAAGGTCGACGAATGGGAGCACGGATGCATCGATGCATCTCCAGATGATCTCACTGGAGTTGCTAAGGTGACACAACAAACATTTGTGTGTCCTCGATGCTATCGCGCAAAAGGCACCATGATTCCGGTGCGTCCAACACATGGCATTAATCGTTGGGTGATACTGACGTTCTGTAGTACCGCGTCGAAGGCTATTCCGTTCGTCAGGATTTCCTACATCGCAACTATTTCCCGCTGCTGGCGATCTTCATGTCGTGGGGTGGCTTTGGAAGCCCATATGCTGCGAATCACATCAAAGCCACATTAGAGGAACATTACCGGCGGGACAGGACCAGGGTGCGTGAACCTTGCACTTAGAATTACCTCGCCTATGTCTGATACTCATTTCTACAGTTATACATAGCCACACGAACCCTGAAAGCTGGAAATCATCGCCAAAGCCCAAAGGCCATGCGGCCGGCATTCGAATGGCTGGGCCAGGTCAACCATGAGGGCAACATGCTCATCTTCGTCAACACACACTCGGACTCTGATACTGGAAATCTCGTCGTATCAGGCAACGAAGCCAATCCTACCTCTATACCCATCTTCGAGGTGGGTAGCGTCACATGTATTGCGCTTACACACTGTACTAATCCAAATTTTAATTCATTCGTAGCTACTCGCAGGATACATCGGCAATGAAACCTTGGGAGTTGCAACAAAGGCAATTGCGTCGATAAACAAGGGAACCGGCGCTGGGCCCTGCGTACGAGGGCTCGTCATTTGTGCATGCGGAGCGACAGGTCGACTTGCACAAAGTGCCTTGATGTTGAAGCGTATCGTCGAACGGTGGGTGCCCATTTCTATCAATGTGACAGCTTGCGTGTAGTACTTACATGGACTGTATCAGTGACGTCTTCGACTTCGTCCTCACGTTCGCCGGTGTTTCAACGTTGGATTCAGTCGTCGTGCCGGCGTTGAATCGATTCATTGAGAACGTCTATGTATTCGATATGCAGATCTGGCAGGCGTTGGAGGAATCATTTGGGGAGGATAGGCATGCCTTGAATCAGTCTCCGGTATTCCTCGCATTTTCCAAGATCCATATTGGCTCAGACAACGTCCCCCATCGCGTGGTTGAAGCCAGGTTGCTGGCATACTCCAACCTTGACGACGGGAGACCGTGGGGGCTGGACATCTACCGATGTTTGAATGCGGAGTGTCAAGCACCGGCATACAATATCATCTTCCATCCTGACGGAAAACAATGGTTCGGACAGAATTGGTTGAAGACCAAGGTCAAGTACCATTGCCTGAAATGCCACACGAAGCAAAGGCACATCTCCTGCCCGGACTGGATCCACCCCGCGAAAACTCAGAATTTCGGGCGTGTTTGGTATCCATGGCCTCTCACCGAAGCTCAGCAACGTGAGATTGGTATCATCTGACGGACGCCGGATGTCGTATATACCATACAATGTTGTTCCATACAATGTTTCCTGGATGTAGTCCCTCTATGCCCGTCACTTCGCCATCATCGTTTTCGTCTCATGTAATATATCACACGAACTTGTTCAATGCATTTGTCGTTTTGAGGATGACGTGCAATAATACATTTCTGGATGATAACGAGCATCGCAAAGTTAGGAATACTTTAGTCTATCGCGAAACTGACTCGTAGGTAGATTGCAGAGTATGTGCGCAAATTCACAATAGTTCTTGTCTTGTATCTTCTACCACTGCCCTGATTGACAGCAATGTCCGACACGCCACATAACAGTATACTGGATGCGTGAGCATCAGACTATCACTCGGACGTGAGCCCTACACATACACACAGTAAGCCCTTATGATCGTTTGATTTGATATCACTGTACTGGTCTGAAATTGCATGCAATTACATAGCAACTCGCAGTGTGAATGACAAGTTCATCAAAGAGTTTGCCCTGCAGGAAGGCGGCGATTCTGCGCAGCAAGTGGCCATAGCACCTGCTAAGGGGTTCAAGTAAGGCCGCAAGCGAAATTTGATGCACCTACCATGGATGCAGCCAGCGACAGCGAAGGCATTTCCCGTTGTCTGGGCACAGTCCCATCAAAGGGGACGAATGATCCAAGACTGCTCGTAAACCTCGCGGTAAACTCACAGTCCTCTTTGAATCCGATGGCGAGCACCCGCCTACCCCATCTGTGTCTATCAGAGTACATCGCCACCTTGAACCAATTTCGCATCAACGAGCACGGGGCAAATAACCATCAGCTCCAGTAACGAAGTCCTCGCAATGCAATACTTTCATATCCTCACCGCAACTCCCTCTGCTCGACTGTCCTCTTCTGAGTATCCATCATTCGGTGTCAAAACTAGAATCTTTGGTTGACACTGACTGTATTTTCGTTGGGTTTGCAGTGCTTGGCTGGCGCACCTTTCTCTCCCATCACTGCAAGTTCTGCGACGCCATTGCTTCTGGTACAGGGTCGTAGTATTTCTTCGTTTGTCTATGCATCACATCTTGGAGATTTTCTATCGGGAATTTCGTCGTCACTGTAATTCAGCCATCCTAACTCTGTTTGCTGAAGAACCCATGTACAATGTACCATTGATCTGTGTCACAATACAAATAATTCAACCAATTATACATTGCTCATCCCTCTCTGCAGCAATCTTGTGAAGTAACGTCCGCGTCAGCCCTGCTTCCTTGAGCTTGCAACAAAGCATAGAAACGGAGATGCTGATGCTGTGTCAGAGCAAGCCACGTTAGGGGGTAAATTGGTCCTCGCAAGCTGTCATGACAGCGCGGGCGAGGATACGAAGCTGCTGACCACGTATTGGTGAATGAGGACGCATGACAGTGCCATACTCTGCAACTATTGCTTCCCAACGGTAAGGACTCTCGCGAGAGACTCCAAGAACATCGCAAATATCGTCGATGTCCCATCCCAGGTGCCAGAGTTGTAAGGCTCATTCTGTGGGGCCGGAGCTGATCTTATAGTTGCCCATGGCTGGGATACTAGGTTGCGATTACGAGGAACAACAAGAACAAGGTATATCTTCTAATTTGCTTGAATTAGGTTAAATACATGCCATTATATTTGGTGACAGCTTTAATGTGAATGTGTGTGATGTACGCCTTTGCTCTCAGATCTATCATTGAGTTACGTCGGGGCGACCCTATCTTTCATCACCGAAGCAAGAATCTTCAGTGCAGGTGCGTATTCGAAGTCCTTCTGTTGTTGAAACTCGCGAAGGAGATAGGCAATCAAAGCGTGTATATCCCTGGCGTTGTCGTCGGTCTATGGGAGCAATACCATGCATCAGCGTGCACGAGGGGTACATGGGGTCACGAACATGCTCACCCATATGCTGGCCAGCATTACTCGCAATGCATGACCATTCACAACGGCCTTCGCTGAGAGTTCCTTGATGACCCAATGTGCCTGCTCGACTATAAGTTAGCACCGGCGGATATTGAAAGGATTGTTTGCATACAAATGGTGAAGGCTCTGTACATTCAATCGTGCCACGCATCAAGTCCCGGCACTCAGCAGCAATGTCACTGATCCAAAATTCAAATCGCATGAGGCATGCAGCGATGTCACTCATGGGAGGTGGTAGGCATTTACTGCGATGCAGAGATGCAACATGGCGTGCAACAGTCAACCATGAAGCATGATTGGATTGTATAGTAGCCCTAACAACGTTGACGCTGTCCTTGTCAACGAGAAATGCGGAAATCTGTGGTAGTATTTGAGTCAACATAGTACACCATCAGGCTTCACCACGCACACTAGGTGTGAGATTATGCACCCCTGTCTGGCATTCACGAACAAGGTCATCAATTGTAACCTTTGGTGAACTCACTCTTGATCGCGTGCCAATTACCTTCGCTGCACGTACAGGACCTTGGGGTGCGTATACGACTGGTCGCGCAGTTGTTGATGAATTTCTCTTTCGTTTTGTTCCTGCAACGTTTGCTGGCGGACGAGAGGGACGAGTATTGCGCAATCTGCCCTTGTACTCAGGCAGGGATGGTTCATCGGTGTCCACCATAACGGCCCCGCTATGGATCGAATCTGTCCTAGGCTGGGTTTCCAATGGGAGCGTATAATCGTGAACTAGGCTCGATGTGTGATGGTCTCCAGTATTTGAAATAAAAGATGTTTCAAGAAGGATCGATATCCCCTCAGCATCGAAATGATCATCGCTACGAGTGCATGACGACAGCATGTGTCCATTAACGTTCTGGAGACATAATGGGACCATAAGAATGATACATGACACTGAATAGCCACACTCACGGTATGTTCAGTTAGCACCTCTTCAGCCTGAGCCGAACGTTTATCATCACAAACAATCTCCATGAAGCTGTCACCAGTCATTCCGAGACTGTCATTGACGTTAGACACAGGGTCCATGGGACCATGATTGGACACATCCATATTCAGCACGTCGTGGATAAGACTGTCTGTGTGTGTGCAATGGTCTTCGATGAGATCTGTTTGAACATTGTTGTCGTGTATGAGGGGGTCGGTTTGAACACCATTGTCTTGAATATGATGGTCAGTTTGTATGCCACTGTATTCAATACAAATGTTGGTTTGTACGCCAAGGTGCTGGTGTTCAATGTCCGTTTGCACCGCATTATCCAATGTGGTGTTGCAAATTGTAGCTGGGACTGCACGTCCGACCATAGACTCGCATTGTACACCGACATCAGCGCTATCGCAGACACGCTCATGCCGGACACGCTTCTACAATCAACCAGTATCATCCACGCGATGGGGGACGTCAGTCGACGTGGAGGTTTCTGAAGGATGAATGGACTGACCGGAGTCCCATTGAGTATCTCTTGTTCCTCCACTGGGGCGATGTCCATACCATATGCTACCTTGCACATCATTCCCTCGCGTCTTTCGTAGATAGCACGACCAACCGTCGTATAGAATTGCGACATCGCGCCACGATCGTCCAGTATTTTCCTGCAAGTCGCAATCATCTCGGTCATTCCAAAATCTCGAGAAACTCGTTATTGGGTGCTTGTGGAGACAAGAAGTCCGTCGTTGAACAGTGTGTCCAGTGAATCAGTATAATCAAGCCCCTGTATCTCTCTAAATCGCATGGCAATATGGCTAGGAAGCCATTTACCAAACCCTTCGAAGAAAACTTTGCGTGCCGGGCGACACAGAGTACTCAAAGAAAGGTTTCGATGCTCCAAATCAAATGGCAGTGGAAACTTCGGAAATGTATTCTTGTCCTGGAGGGTGTTAACTCATATATTCATGACATGCAATAGATGCACGATACCTGATGATGAATATCTGGGGAATGATCCGATACGTCAGAAGATGGTTGGACGGGCGGGGCCACTACTGGCCAATCGAGACTAGCATCCACCGCTTGCAGCAATGCATGGATATCTTCTTTGTCACCCGGTCCCTGAATTGCTCA
>JABBWB010000742.1:0-14528 GCA_016628085.1 Suillus occidentalis
GCGTTGTTTGTGTGTGTTAGGATGAGAGGCTTTTGCCAATCAGGGACAAACTTATGTTAGAACACAAGTTGGTCAACCACTATTTTTTCCGCAACGCTAATACCCTCTAGTACCGTATGCTACATAGCTGTTGGCACCCATATCCATATCCATTGACCGACATGTTAATCAGACTGAAACTCGAAACTATCGCAATTCGCAACAGATACATCATGAAAAGGAGTTTCCCCGTAAGTCACGACCTCATTTGTTTCACAAATTGCCACCGTTCTATCAATTTCTCAGTGTGCACACGACCAGTACCAGCACTAGTACTAGTACTGCTTCCCGTCGTCTCACTAAACTGGCAGCCTGATACGCCAAATCTTCCTCACTACACCTAATTCCGATCGCTTCCTACCATTTTGCAAAGACCAAAATATTAATCAAAATTTGTGGCGCATACACAACTGTAACGATTCGCTCATCGATGTTCTCACCACGTGCAGTTCAAGTACCGTCTGATACTGACTGACTGATCGAGGTGATATGATATGAAACTCATGGCCATCACCCGCATCAATCCAGAACCACGATCGCGGTGACCTGCGCGGTGCAATTACACGGACCACACCCAATCATACGCATGCATGCATGCATATATACGAGGCCGCCCGACGCCCATCGAGGTATCCCTTGCACATAACGAGCACTTAAGCTCAAGTCGATCCAGAACGCACGATATCGATAGCAACACAGCTATCCGCATCGCGAATTCGAAGAGAACTCTGATCCAAAATCCAAATTCTATTTATATTTTTAGAAAGGAAGGCATTGTGCGATCATGAAACCGATCGTAATGGGGATGCGTGAAGAGATGCGGCAAGCTCGTCCCCCCATCGATGACGTGTTTCCTATCTTGTCGTGCGTCATGCGTAGATGACCGCTTTGTTATTGGTAAGCTGATCGACGCACCCCGAAGTGAGGGTACTGGTTGGGAGACGGGCTTCGTGAGAAGTCGTTCGCCTACCTTTCTGAGCGAGCTAATTGCTTTTGTTCCGCGTGTTTCGGTGGGAGCGGTGTGGTGTGGTTGTGACGATGCACATGGGCGTTTCTTGGGAACATGCGGAACGGAAACGGAGAAGAGGATAGCTATTGCTTCTTGTGTTATTATCGAAGTGCCTCTCGATACTCGATATTCATCGCGATGATCCCTCTCAAGCTCAATCAGATTTGGTGCGCAAAGGCGGGATATCGACACTACGAGCTAATTAATTACATTCCTTGGGGCACAGGACGGCATCCGCGTTGGATCTGAAAGGCTATTTGGATAAGTGGTACGCTGCTTACGCTTGTACATCGTGCATCCAAACCTGGCCAGTTACACAGAAGAAAGTTACGGCGATGGATGCCCAGGTTATCGAAGGAGAGAAATGAAGGAATGATACACTTGGTAGGCCGTATGTGTCGGTGCGTTGTGGCGTGCTGCAATGCGTATGATTGGGAAAATGCATGGGCAAAGACGTGTCTCGGGGATGCCGAACGGGGGAAGGAACCTGCTGCGAATTAGCATCGAAGTGTGATCAAAGAAACGAGCGATTAGATTGAGTATTCGTCGGGTTGATCCTAAAGCCTCAGATTTGGTGCGCGAAGGCGTGATATCGACTCGAAGGTAATTAATTATATTCTTTATGTTACCCTGCTTTGTATATAGGCGCAGTTGATCTGAAAGGCTATCAGTTGGATGTGATACTTGGACATGGTGCGTCCAAACTTGAAGCTTGACTGGTCTTCGCGCGAAGCATGGAAGAAAACTCGATTGCGATGGACGAGGAGGGAGAAGGATGTTTTGGTCTTCCAAGGTGGCTCATGGAATGTATGTTCATGTGGCTATGTGCTTTAGAGACGTGTGTTTCGGCGAGGGTATGATGACGATGCACATGCAACAAAACTTGCTATGTTAGTATCAGACTGAATTGAGCATTCGTGACGATCCCCCTATTAACGATTAGATGTCGTGCAGGATATCGACGTCAGTGGGACGGCGTCCAAAGGCACTTGTCTCTAAATGAATATTCGCAGGCACCAATAGAAGCAAGTTATGAAGAAAGGCGGAGAAAGAAGTTCCGGTCTTCCAGAGCGGGATATCGAGGGGCGCCAAGTGTGCATACCGTAGCTTCTTCGGGCAGAAGACGTATCGATCACGGGAAGGAATCACATGATGAGATGGCGTACGTACGTTGCGTTGCGAAGATCGTTGATCGTCTAGCATAAACGTACCCCGCCATCGCGACGTAAGCCCATCTCGCAAGAATGTTCATTTCAGAGTATGGCTTGTCGATGCCCTTGGATACATTACTTTCCGATCAGATAGTTGTTTGATGGCGGGAACTGCCTGCGGGTGGAGGTTGGGTGTTGTTCCGGAATCATGCATCAATACCATTGAGTTATTTATCAATCGCAGCGTTGGATAGCTAAATTGCGTTTCCGAAGTTGTGTAAATTGGAGATTGAATTGAATGGATGCGTACCTTCATCTCGTATTCCATATCAAATAACATATATCAAAATGACATTGATAGGTCAAAAAAGTTCTTGGGTGAAGGCTGTATCCGCCATGAAAGAGTTTTTTCTATCAGAGGCTTCTCCGCACAGCGATGTCCGATTTGTTGGGTGGTATATGGGATGCCTAACACAGAGAGAGGAGTGGTCCGGGAGGAGGAGGCGCGGTACTGGATGAGGTAAGGGAAACCCCTTGTGCCGTCGGCCACATCATAATACATACTTGTTTGGTTAAGGACCTAGCCTCTAGGGATAAGTGGCTTTAAGTCGGCAAAGAACTCAGCCTCGAGGCTTTGCTTTTTCACAGCGTCCACCGTTCCTTGCAATACATACCGTACGGGTACGAGATCCGAATATTATTAATATTATTTGCAGGTCCAAGGTTGGTTTGAATACAAACACATGTCTAGACCTGTCACTGGGCATTTGAACTTTAATCCTCCGCAGCTTGATACGCGGCATGGACTTGTCCGTGCGATAAGATATTTTCGTCTGGTCTTTTCCTGCGTTTCCCGAGTGAAGCCATGCTGGGTCCTGCAGGCACCTGGGAATATATGTTGAAGCGTTGTTTGTATCTATTAGGACGAGAGGCTTTTGCCAATCAGGGCCAAACTAGTCCTTGGTTCATCTTTTAGTTCTTGATCATCGATGTGCGGGTAAACGCTCAGGTAGCTGGAATAATTTTTCTCGTACCGTTACATGAGCCATTGCAAATGGGAGGCTGATTGGTACACCCTCTGTCATTGCTTTTTACACGATTCAGACGGACTCGGTGGTATCCGATTCACTTACGACCTCTGCCCACATTGTCTACATCATATCATCGCCATTCTCCCAATCGCTCCGCGCTCAGTACTCAGTCCGCGGCACTGACCTGAAACCAATTTTTGGTTTCCTTGAAGACGCAAGTAAGAACGCCAAGTCAATCTACGAAGCTCGCGATCTGTGGCGTGAACAAAGACTGACCTACCCTGCGTCATCGATGCCGATACAGACAAGAGCTAGTACCACTTAGTACTGATACGAACTCACCGGTGCGCCCTGTCGAACTCCATGGATGGCATCACCGTAAATGCTACGTTCGCGAATACGAACAAGCTAGCGTCACTAGTGGAGCAGCACTATCCCGGCCATCCTCGTACCCGTACCCGGTACCGAATCCCATCCTCATCCCATCCCCAACGAGCGAGACGAATGACGATAGTCAAATCCACTCGTATCTATGATGCAAAAGTGACATTGCAAATCACTATTATTAGACATGGCTTAATGGAAGGGAAGGGAGGAAGCTTCAAGGCGCAGTCGATATCGGCATAGCTTTTGCTAAACGAATCAACCCGAGTTTACTTTCTGGCATTATCCGAGAATGGGCGAGTAGTTCTTTCTTGATCACGGATCATGCTGCAGTGCGTCATGGGATGACCCGTTTAAATCTTATCTTTGATAGGTATCGGTGAGTGATGGTTTGATGTACTGAGACTCACCGACGTCCCCGGGTGCACGATTCCAGGTATGTTACGTCCTAGAGAAGTGCTTTCAGTGGGTGCTGGTGAGTCGCATCACGTTAGGGGCTCCGTACGACGACCGGCATCAGTGCTATCACCAGTTTGTCACCATCCCACCTTGATCCAATCGCATCCGCAACGCATCGCGAGAAGAACTAATCCAATACGATATTATTAGACTCGGCGCCATCAGAAAGCCAAACCCTATGCACCCATCCTCTTACAGGTTTTTGTTTCCTATCTCGTCTTGTTGTTAAGATGATTCGGTTGGAACGTGATGGTGTGATTGAGTCGGGGCCCTTCGCAGTGTGCTTTTTTAAGCTGCTGGGTATGTAGTCCGTGAGTTTCGGTGAGTGGTCGTGGCGTGGGGTTCTTTGGAACGTTTATATGGCGGAGCGGGAAGGTATAAAGATATGGGTCCGACGGGACTTTTGAACTAATATCGAAGTGCAGTTCGACTGATATCGAGCACTAGTACTATTACTATTAGATTGGGAGCGTGAAAGGGATAACTACGCTAGAATACATGTGTAATTAACTGTATTCGCTTGGGCCACGATGGAACGATTGGATGCCGTTTCTTGGGAACAAAAGCGTGTCTCAGCAAGATGGGCATTGTGTTAAAGAGCTCTATTAGATCTCGTGCGCATCAAGGATGGGTTGATTAGATTCAGGCGGGTTATCGAGAAAGTGATAAGAGTCATACGGATCAAGTTAATGAACTGCTGTATCTGATATCCAGAAGAGAGATGTTCGCGGGAGGTGGTTGTTCGGTTGGAAGAGTGGGGAAGTACTGTCATGTGATCGACTACAGTCGACTACTCGGAATCGCGCAATTTGAATATCATAGAGCATCATCATCTCGGTCGACGTTGACCGATTTGCTTGGTTAATTTAAAGGTAGCCGTACAGGTCTGACCGGGGAGAGAAGGGGCGGTGATGTAAGGACGATCTGTGGATTTTAAACGGGAAACTCGGAATGAATTTATACCGAAGTTATTCGTTGTAACCACGTTGTGAGGAACATCAAAGGTCACGTGTGACTAAGCACCATTCCTTGTGTCGTTTTCCATCTAACTCGGCACGTTTACCTTTTTCTTATTATTATATTATTAAACCACGCTCGTTTCCTTGTACTGGTACTTCCATCTCCCCCAAACTCGCAATGGCAGGTTTCTTGCGCAAGTTCAGGAAGAACGCTGATGTAGAACATCCGGCACCGTCAAAACCCGTTCAATCCGATTCACCTCCTTCACTCCCTCCTCTCTTTGCTCGATTCGCGACATCCACTCTCGAATCTTCCCTATTAGAATCTTGTATCATGCCCATCCCAAAACCACAACTCGAAGATGAGTGGGATCCTTGGAAAGCTCTCACATCAGAAGAACCTCCTCCTCCACCCAAACTCGAACCCCCTCCCCCCCGAGTACAGTCACCACCACCACCACTGCCCGCCTCTCGTCGCAAGTACACAGGTCCGGGTTTGCCACCTGTAAGACTCACCGGTAAGTCCTTCCTTTAATCCTATCATCGTGTTTTCATCAGAGTCCACAGACCCCGACGCGCACCCAATCCGTGCTGTTTCCACACACCACTCCCCTATGACACCCCAACACCCCTCAAAAATAATTTCCCACCCCCCGCATCAAAACCTGAAACCCAGTTCAAGTTCCAGCAGCAGCAGTAATCACACAGATGCAACTCAGTTCACACATTCTGCATCTTCCTCAAGCGCGTTTACGTCCTCCAGCTCAATCGCCCCTGCTATCAAGGTAAGCTTTCTTTTATGTGTTTTTAGCCGTACACGTTCTGGCGACTACGCGTCAAGTCTCGTGTCATATTGCCCCCGCCTTGCGCCGATTCCAAATCCCACTTCATCTCCGTCCTTCGCATGCCGTTGACACCATTGACTTCTTTAGCACCTTGACGTCACACGCCCTCAAGGTCGATCACCTACTTCGGCTCAACAACAAAGATTGCCCCAATCCACTATTAATTCGCTTCACCCTCCTCTTGGCACCCCCGTGAGTATCATTTTATACTTTTATTTTACTTTTTTTTCATTGCCGAGTGACTAACCAAGTTTTTCACCAGAACATTATTTCGCGACCCGCTGGTTCACCTATTGCTACCGCCCGAACTCAGACTCGTCCCTCGTCTGTAGCACCTCCCTCCCCTCCGCAGGGCAATCAAAATATTCAACGAAATTTAATGACTACGACTGTTATGACACAGACTGCTACCCGATCGCCTAGCACAAATACTCGCTCCGCAGTCGTGCCGTCTTCTAGCACCGCTCGTCTGCCAGTGGTGTCATCTTCTACTGCCGCTCCTGCCCGTTCGTCTTCTACAGCTCGCACGACCCCCCGTCGCTCGGCAGCAGCGCCCCCAACCATTCGTTCGTCTGCAGCCCCGCCCAGCACCTACGTGATACCCCATCTCCAGAATACCCAACCCCTCCGGCTCAACTTGAACCGCTCGCCTTCGTTCGAGCTCAGCGCTGCTCCCATCCGGAAAGGACCGTTGATTTTTGCTGCCATGGCACAGGGTCAAGGCAACGACCAACAAGAAAATCAATCACCCAATCAAAACCAGCGCACGTCCATCATCCAACAAAACCTATCCCTCGCCGACCACCAGCGCCCACAAGCACCAATGACAATCAGACAAACACCCATCACCCAACATGACAACTCTGTGAATGCCACGTGCATCTCCGCACCATCAGCGCGACGTGTCGTAGATCATGATCACGGGATGCTTGGTTACCCGTCTCCACCCGCGGAGTATACAAGTCTAGACTTTAGTGGTCTTAATGTGCCTTTAGGTGTAGGTCCTGTGCTTGTGCCTTCCACGGAGCGCGCGTCCGCGCCTTTGGCATCAGCAGGTGCTTCGAAGGTGCCTTTGTTATCTGCCTCGGGCGTGCCTTTCACTTCGGAGCGTGGTTTGGTGCGCGGGGGGTCGGAGCGTATCACCGTGGCTTCGACTTCGACTTCGGCGCATGCTTCTGCACAGGGACAGGGGCAGGGACGCGTCGGAACTTCGGGCCCAGGGCGTGCGCCATTTGCTTTTGAAGCTGGAAGACGTGTCTCGTTGGACGTGGGACGTTCATCTGAGGTACTGACAGGGCGTTCGTCTGACGCACCAGTAGGGCGATCGTTAGACGCAGCACCGGCACCTATATCAAGCCGTATCAGAGTCTCATCAGACGCAAGCACACGTGTACCCCCAATGCGCAAGCTCAACAAAGCGACGAGTAAGGAAAGCCTCAAGCCGCGCGTGTTGACGAAATCGCGGCCTCCTACGCCTTCTTCCTCGGGGCCTTCTCCATCGTCTGGTCCTGCCAAGTTGGTCCTCAAGAAGATATCGATGGAGGCGTTGTTTTCGGAGGATACGTTGTTTTTGGACGAGGACCCGTTTAAGAAGGTGGAGGGGGTGCAGGTTGTGAAGATGTTTGGGGAGGAGGCTGTTGGTGGGGCGAGGCCGGTGACGCCTTTGCCGCCGAGGCCCAAGTCGCCTTTGACCCCTGAATCTCCTGAGGATTATCAGTCTGCGCGGAATCAGCGTAGGGGACAGTGGCTTGAGAAAACGCGTCCTCCTGTCGTTGCTGATGCTGCTGCTCAGCAGGAAGTGATGAGCAAGGAAGCTGAGCTCCTTCAAGAAGAGGAGGAGGTTCGTCTCAGGAAAGCGGAGGAGGCGCGACGCAAGGAAGAAGAGGTGCGCCAGAGAGAGGACAAGGAGCGGATGGAGAGGGAGGCGGAAGAAAAGCGGCTGAAGGAAGAAGCCGATGAGAAACAACGATTGGAGGATGAGCTTGCTCGGAAGCCTCCTACGTTCTACCCCATCGTTTCACATCTCTCCGACGCGTCGCTCCTCCCGCATCTCCTCGCGTGCCTGACGTTTGGCGATTGGTGTGCGTTGTACGCAGCGAATAAGGAGGTGAGGGCTGTGTTTGAGAGTAGGGTGTTGAGGGAGTATGTGCTTGAGCATTTTTTGGGGACTGTTGGGTATCAGAGGTGGAGCTTTGAGTGGGCAGAGCCGCTTGCTCTGTCTTTGAAGGTTAGTTCTCCTGTATGACGTGTTGTGATGTGCTAACGCAAACCGAAGGAACTAAACGACTACATGCGAGGCGTCTCAATGCCCACGCACCAATACGCGCAACTAGCAGAAGCGTATCTCCAGGCTCGTATCCCCACACCCGGGCCCCTAGCGGGTCGTCCCAAACCCCAGATCCCGGATATTGTGTCGCTTGCGATGACCACGCGTGCGTATACGCGGGTCGTGATGCGCTTGAGGGCGCAGGCTGAGAGCGAGGCGCGGGCGTTTGCGAGGTCGCATGTTAGTCCTGTGTCTTCGCCGCGTGATGGGCATGGGCAAGTGGTGCGGTCTTCCTCGAGCCGTACGCCCTCGCCTACGTCGTTGTATTCACACGGCAAGTCCTCGGTCTCTTCGACCAAAGGGGCATTCCGATCTCCCTTGGTCCGACTCCACCGTGCGCCGCTTTTGCGCGTGTTTGTTCCATCTCCTGAAGGGGAGTGGTTATCTGATTCGAGTGTGGTGGAGTGTGAGGCTGAGCTGAAGAGGGCTGGTGTGTTGAAGTTGTTGAGGGTTGGGGATGTAGTGTGGGATGTTGCTGTGGGTGATGAGGGGAATCTGGGGAGGATGGTTTGGGATGGGAGTTATCTTGTGGTGAGTCCTCTTTTTATCGTACAGTGTCACGCACGGTGCTCATGTGCGTGTGTGATTTAGGACCTTGATTACAAGTACTCGCGAATGGGCGAGCTGTCTCCTTATTTCCACAGTCTAGCGTTTTCTCCGTCGTATTTCCACCGCGTCATTCGGACGGGTGTGAATCCTATTGTGAACCCAGGGGGTAATCCTATTGTTTATTTGGATGTTAGTCCTTGGGGCCAAGAGCTCGCTGCGAACTTGCAGTTGTTGCAGGATAGAGCTACGACAGCGACGTGAGTCCTCTCCAGCTGTCTATTATAACAACATAGTAACAATGTTTCGAACAGTCCTCACGGGACGCTGCACAGCGTCGTCCACTGGCTGCACCGCTCCTCATTCACGATCCGACCCCCCGTCTCGCCGCACCACCCACACGCGTACTCGCATAGCCAAAACTTGCGTCTTCCTATCCCAAATGTTGCGGGCTTTTTCATTGATCCTGGCTGGTACGGGACTGTGATCGTCGAAGCTGAAGGCACGAATGAGGGTCTTGCAGATTTCCAAGCGCGCTGCGGGCCTGGTGTGTTCCCCCCTCGCGCAGATAATGTTACGTCGAAGATGAGAAATGAGAAGGAGAAGGGGAGTAGACGCGTTTATAGGGTTTTGAGGGAGAAGAGGTGGGTTTTCTTTTCTTTGTTCTTGTTTTTTTGGGGACTCGGAGCTGATGTTTTGCGTTTTAGTCGCCCTGGTGAAATCTGGATTCGCGCCGTTCGGGAGAAAGAAAGAGTTATGTGATGTTGTTGTGTTGTGACCCTTGATTTCTCATTCTGATTTTTTTTCCTCTTATGTTTTTTTTTAATAATGGCTGCGCCGATACCTTTCTGAACGTTTTCTCATGTTCTCGTTTCCACTTTTTTTTCCTTTCGTCTCGTCGGGCACCTGGTCGGAATCTTTTTACACAGCGAACTTTTTTTTTATCGCACACCTATTCAGAACACTGTTCTCATCGCGCCCCTCGCTCGTTTCCTGGATACTGCGGCGTGTTCTTTCATAGACTACGAATAAGAGATACATGTACAAGCATAGTTATTCCTCGGATTATGTTTTATGTTCTACATTTTCCAACTAGCTTTTTTTCTTCAATAGATCAAAAATCGTATTAATTGAAAATCATGGCACGTGATGTGACGCGTAGGATGGACGCGTTTGCTGGTTGACTTGCTTGCATTTTATTATCGTTCTCACTTGTTCATATTCGTCTTTGGGAACCTTTTTTCTTTCGTCGCCTGTGATCAGCGGGTCTGTCATATTGTCTATACCGGGTTCGGATTCTATTATCGACTTGGAAGTTCAGCGGTCACATCAGGATTCAGGATGTTCCACGGCGTAATTCTTGGGACGCTGCTACTCGCCCTCTTCACGCTAGTCTCTGCGTCCTTGTACCCCGTCCAACCTATTCAAAATACTGTGTATTACGCTGGACAGACTGCCCTGACGAGATGGATAGATGATGGAACGTATCCGCTACTTACAGACATGGGGGGTATTACTATACAGCTGTATGGTAATTCTGACGTGCGTTTCCGTTTCCGTTTGCCCTTTGTTGTGGGGATACTGAGACGGCATTTGACGAATTGTGTTGTTTGTGCAGACGTACCTCGCGACGCTCGCTACAAACGTGAGCCCTGGTGCCAAGTCTTATCAGTTGAATATACCTAGGAGTCTTATACCCGATGCCTCGAATTTGTGCGTGATTCGTTTACTTGGTAGGACGGCGAGGATGCTCATCCCCCCTGACATATAGCACTCTGCGTTACATCACGAACACCCCATACAATATGATCATCTACAGCGCGGATTTCAAGATCATACCAATTCCAGGCGACACACTCCCTACAAACGCGAGTTCTCTGACGAGTTCTAGCAGCGAGAATCTGTTCTTTCAGGCGACAAACACACCATCGTTGTCTGCACCTGCGCCTACACCTTCCGGATCTGGAACACCAACGCCATCTCCAACAAACAACGCAGTCCCGCCCCTCCGTCCAGGCGACGTCGGGAACATCAACCAACCCTCTAGCAATAGCAGAAACGCCGCGGCTGGCCGCATCGATATTGAGAAACTCAAGTTCCGAGTGGTGTTCATCCTGTGGCCTGCCTTGTTGGGTGTTACGATGGCTCTTTGATCTTTAATGTGTTTGTGTTTTTTTATTCTTGATTTTTTATAATTTTTTGTACTTTTTGTACTTTTTCTTTTTTCTTGATTCGATTTGTGTTTTCTTGTAAATTTTGGGTTTGGATTGGATCGTGCGGAATTCTAGATATGATGGATTGTTCTTTTGGTGTGTCGTGATATTGAGCGTCGTTTGAGATACAACAAGGTTTTCTGTCCTCGGATAAACCAGTCTTGCAGAGGGGGTACCGTACCCCCTAACAGATTTTGCTGAACAATTTGCTGACATAAGCCACGTCCGACTTCTGAGTCGTTCGGATCCCATTATTTCGACATCTGCTGATTGCCATTCTGTACTTCTAAAAGTAGTATAGTACACTGCCTAATCACGCCAGAGAAACGCGGGTGCTCTTTGTAATGAATGCATGATCGTTCTGGGTGGCAAATAGGACCGCAGTCACAGTGCTACGGGGTATCTTTCCGTGTGTTCGGAGGGAGCTGCGGAGGGTAAAGATATAGCCATGATGGCTGTTGATTTTCGATATGAGCTTGGCGCGCGAGCTCGACGCCAACCAGGACAGTGGCAGCAACAAATCATCCATGGTGGTGGATGCGGTAGATATTCTATATTTTGTATTAGCCTGCGGTTTAGTATTTTGCACAGATTTTCGCACTCCACTGGCAGTATATGATAATTTGGATCATCTAGCCTCCGCAGGAAGTCACCTGAAGGTACTCAATGCCAGAAGTGTCATGCGCATTACGCATTGCCATAATAGAAAAGAAGGGTCGACGTTTTCATTCATTTCGTCTGTCAACGGCCCGTGGAGATTGCATACATACGCCCTAGTGAGTGCGATAAGCTGGCTTGTGACTCTGAACGCCTGGGCTCGAAGCCACAGCGGAGTTACTGTGCAGTATTACAGGCCCACCTGGAGCTAGCTTGAGCAAGTCGGATCTTTCTTTGATGACGGTGATGATGCCCGCAAGCGCTCGCTGGCACGATTAAGTATAGAATTCTTCGTTCGAAATCCCACATCCACTGTTACTATGACCGCACTATCAGGGGACGCCAACAACATTGGGACAGTGAGGGATCGTCCCAATAAGCCACTTCCTCCTCCGTCCTTCTCTGACCCATTCGAACATCGAGCGTTCCTGAAATTTCGCCTGGCTCAAGCATATCGTATCTTCGGTAAGCTCATTGTCTTATCGTAACGGGAAGCGCCCGTCGTCATCATGCAATGCAGCAAAGTAATATGATGAAGGCGTCGCTGGACATATTACTGTCCGGGTAAGAGTGACACTGATAAATGCGTGTGTGATATCCTAATTCCTACATCGAAAGGACCCAATCAGACCAGATTGCTACTGGGTCAACCCTTGGGTGATTGATACCGTGCCAAGATAAAATCATGATATTCACCAGCTGTCACAGGGTGTCCACTTCAAGCTCATACAGCCTGAGATGCTCCTTCTCGTGAACCACGAAGGGAAAATACAGGAAAAGGAATCTGGACCCTCCCGGTTCCTCAACCGGGCGGCATACATGATCCATTCAGCGATTCATGAAGCTCGCCCAGATGTTATCTGCGCTGCGCATTCGCACACCACGTATGCTAAGGCGTTCAGCGCTCTTGGGGTGCCCCTTGATCCCATTACTCAGGACAGCTGTGCATTTTATGAGGTATCTCGTGTCCATCGTTCTCAAAGAGATACGCCATTTAATGAATCCATAGGACCATGCTCTGTATAGCGAATTTCGCGGCATCGTCGATGACCGCGAGGAAGGTCTGGCTATAGCGGCTGCTCTGGTTCAAACAAGGTTTGCAGATGTGCCGATTGACATGTGTTGATACTCACAAGATCCCAGGCTGCTATCCTTCAGGTATTTTCGAGAGCTCGGCCGCGCGTTCTCACTTGCTTATCATGCCTCGCCGCGTAGAACCACGGGATTCTTGTTGCCACCAAGTCGATTGAAGCTACCATTTACTTTTTCATCTCTATGGAAAGGTGCTGCCAGGTTCAAATGATGGCAGACCAGACCGCCGCTGCTCGTGGACAGCGAACGCGTCTAATTGATCCAGAAACTGCGGCTGAAACAAAGAGAATCCTTGGAACTGATATAGGGGCTGGTTCGACGGGATACCAGAGTTTCAGCTCTTGGAGCATGAAGAAGGAAAGAGATTCGAGTACATACCTGCGCATAAGGAGAATATGTAGCTATTGGCCAATACGGTGTCCTGCAGCACCCGACAATATCCCCGCCAATCCTTGATCCACTAAAACATGGCGTAGGAATTCACATGTAATGTAAATGGACCATTGTCATCCTCCTCTGCAGAACTAGCGCGACTGCCTATGACGGGCGGATGTGTTAATGTACCAGCGAAAACTGTTACACGAAGGTGTTCCAGCCAAACAATTCACTGCCATGTGAAGAACAGGGACAGTCAGAGCTGCAGAGCTTTCTTGTGCAGCATCTCAATCACTGCCATGACAGAATTCGTGTGACCCAGAATCTCAACATGCACCTGGACAGCATTGAGCTGAAATGCTTCAGGTTGGAAAACAGGGGACTCACTATATTCGCGCCCCGGTGGGCCAGGGTCTACTTACTAGCCGGGGGCGGGAAATTGTGCATCGAGCGATTGGACATACCGAAACTGTGTGTAAGCACCTGAATCACCCGCTAGTGTCAGCTACATTTTCCGAGTCAGCGGTCAGCAGTTCTCATTCGGAGAATCGTGGGGTGGATGTCAAACCTGGACAGTTCGTGCCAGCACTGTACTAACCTTTGAAGAGCCAAAATAACATCAACATCCTGAGCACGTCCTTCAATAACTGGTATGGGAGAAGAATGTGAACAGTGCCTGCCATGAAAAAACACATGAATCATCAAAGTTTCGCTAACAAGTGTTGTGGCTGCACACCATTCAAGTGAATTCCGAAGATTCACAGTCGTCTATGTCTGCATACCCATCTTTGGAGAATCAGTCCTAGTGAAACCCTATATGCGATTGAGCACGGGAGAACAATATTAGTCTGTCGTAAGCAACCAGCCACTGTCACAGAAGTCCATACCCAATGCATACATCGGGAGGCAACAATGGCTCACAACATACGCATGGGGTACGCCTTGTAGCCTACATTCTATCTGAGGTTGACGCACTGCGTCTCGAAGCAAGTCATATTATCTTTTATCTTCATCTCCCCTGCAACACACACCTCCCGATCTTGGCGATTTGGAAATGTTCACCTTCACCATCTTAACCTTCACAACTTCCGCTCTGTTGGTATATCCACCGCTGGAAAATCGGTGTATCCCTTCTCAGTGAGATCGCCAGCGAGGTAGAATGTTGTACGGTCGGGCTTAGCAAGTGGCAGGTCGTGTATAAGTCGGGCAGGGAGGTCCGGCTGTTTGAAGAGTATAGAAAGTAGATAGTGATAGTGGCGAAATACGACCCAGGCGCAAGGAAGGAAAGTTGTCAGCACAGATGAACAAAAAGAATGATCCAACACGAGAACACACTTACATTATAGAGTATAACAACCTGCCAAATGCTATCATGCCCCCGTGCTCTTGTGCTGTCCGATCGCGTCTGTCGCGTGTACCCACCCGCACTGATAACAACCGCC
>JABBWB010000743.1:0-14519 GCA_016628085.1 Suillus occidentalis
AAAAGCTTCATGAGAAATTCCATTGCGAACATTATAGCACGGGTCCTACACCAGAATTACTTGTGCAAATTGACGCAGACGACTCAAACCTACCTGTACAGTAATGGCTAGCGAGATGAAATTTGTGTTGATGGCAGTCGCGAACTTGTCTACTATAGATAGATGCAAAAGAGATATCGCAGCCTGTAACCGCATGCGCGACTTGACCTTGGGACTGTCGGCAACCAAACGTGGTCAGCAATGTATACCCTTGTGACGAAATGCGACACTGACTCGTCCGTTGCGTCAGCCGAATACGAGCCAGCATGATCAAGCAGAGTAGACAGCATCTTCAAGACAGGAGTGGCAACTTCAAGAGCTGTGTCTGTAGATGCATGTGCAAGACATCGATTGCGGCACACTTTGAGAGCCAATATTCGAGCGCGAAGCCTAGGTTGTACATCACCATCTTCTACCCAATCGGCGTCCGAGTCCATCTCGTCCTATAGCATCGCATATCAGATCATCTTTTAGGTCCACAGAATGAAAGCACTACGCACAGGATCCGCTGGACTAGGTACCATGAGCAGCTTCTTGACGAGAAAGGCCATCAAGACATCGCTCTTGCGCTCAAATGCATCGGGCGCCAACCGAGCAAATTGAGCAAGAACGGCGGTATGTGCAACAAGTAGATCGGGCTCTGCTGTTGACAACTTCCTCGCTATTGACTGAGGACTTGGGATGAATGCTCAGTCAGAATCAAACCCGGCAAGCTCACCTCCACAGCTTCGGCGCACAAATCATCGTGTTCCTTGGAGGCTACCAATATTCGGGCAGCGAATTTCGCCACACGAGCATTTGAACCCAAAACATAGCGCATTACACGCTCCAGCGTCCGTCTGTCCAACATTAAGCGCAATTACGAGCAGATGACTAAGGGACCACTCACTTATCGTTAACTGCTAATGCTTCATCGCTCTGTGAAACTGCTGCAAGTGCCTGCATGCCTGCCTCCACTAGCCGTGCGTTCTTTTCATCCGCGATCGCCTTCGTCAGTTCGCTGGTATGGGGCCTGTATAGAGAAGGACAGTGTTTTGAAATGTACGTCAAGAGGGTCTGTGCATGCTTCGAGTCCGCTCTCTGTACACGCTTAATCAATGTTGAAACAGATGACTGGTTAACTATACGAAGCGTTGCCCGTCGAAGGAACACGGTCATAGTGCCTAGAATCGATTCCGAACTCAATTCAATCCGACGAAGGAACTCATTCTTCGTGCAGGGTGAGTATGGAGGCTAAATTTGAGTATAAAAGATACTTACGGACGATTTCACGAGTCCTTTGAGATCTGTCTGGGTATCCAAGCATGTCTTAAGTAACTTGTAGGACCTGTTCTCATTAGCTCTTGCAAATGCATGCAGGTCCTCTGCTGCTTTCTGAGGATCCCCGAATTGTCCTGCAGCGAAATCAAATATGTGATATCAAACATCAGAGGAGTGGTGCTTACGGGAAATGTGGCGAATCACGTTGTTGAGTCGCTGTTTGACAACATCCTCATCCTCATCGATGACACCGCCCTAATTCAAGTGTAAGGTGGAGGTCAGGCCCGCTACAACCAAGGTTGAAACTCACATTGTGTTGTACACAACTTTGTAGATATAGCTCATACGGCGAGGGCCTGCTACCCTTGATGCCACTTAGGAGAAGAACAGCATTAACACCCCGATCGTCGAGGTAGCTCATTGTGTTCAGTAGTCGATCTGTCCATGCAACCTCGTTTACATCAACGTTCTTTGATGTCGGCGCTGATGAACCAGAAGGGAGCGGGAATACGAAGTCTGCAATAACCTGCTCCGCTGCAAGCCTGTGATTAAGAATAAAAACTAAAAATACACAGTGGACAAGTAGAAGCTGTACCTTGCTTCTTGTGTCGAGTTGGAGATGTGAAGAATCTCGTTTGGAATCCAGGAGAAGTGTCTGATCGCTGCTGGATCGTTGTTCTCGCTGTCAATGAGATTAGGGGCTTCATAATAATGAAGAGGCAAACCCATACATTTCTGGATATGCAGTGCTGTAGATTTTGCCGAGGCTATTGAGTGCCTCCACTCGTACTGAATTCTAGAATGCCACTTGAGTAAACCACTAGAAGCGATGTGTGTTACACACCTTTTTGTCCATGCCACGACCAGCAATAGAACGTAGCTGATCCTCGGAAACATAATGCAATACAGTTTCATAGTCTAACTGCGAATACACTTTGCAAACCGCCGCACGCACTTTTTCGTCAGGATCGAGCAACTTGAGCCTCATTAGCTCTACTGCATGATAAGCATAGACACTATGACGACGAGGATGGGCCTCACCATCTACAGTTTCCCGGTGATCATGCAAATTCACCAGAAGACCTTTAGCGCTCTCTACGAGCTTCAACCGTACTGCAGTAGCTTTGTCGTTCTTCCGCATCAACCACACATTCCACGTTGTGGGATATTTTTTAACGAGCTCTGCCCCACCCTTCTCCGAAAACATTTCACCGAGCGCCTGTGTGGCAATCAAACGCACTTGCACCTCCTCCACACGAAGCTCCTCTTCCAGTTGCGGGATAACGCTATGCAGCAAAGATGGACAAGACCTGCTCAGTTGCTTCACTAGTTCGTGGGCCTTCCGAATCTCCTCAAAGTTGGACTCGGAGTCTGATTCATGGGAGTGCGCAACGATAATGTCCGTAAAATATTGACAGACGTGCCGCTGGAGCTTGTCCGCGGTGGCATTACAAACTTGAACAGCAAGGCGATATGCAGGTTGCTGAGGAATCCAATATCAGCGAAAGTAGGAATGAGACAGGCATTGTAATGATTACCACATCATTGGCCATGAACTGCGCCATAATAGTCTCCAATACCTCGGACGGAAGTGCTTGACACTCGTCGATGAGCGCGACGAGGATATCGGCAATGAAAATTTCAATCTTCTTCGCTAAGTCTCGTCGTACAAGGCCGAAAAAATCGCGAAATATGTCGACCATAAGCTCCTCGGCATGCGGTAGATCGCAGACGAGGACAACGCTCTTAACCGTCGATAGGGACTCGAGGAGGTGGAAGTATTCATTATAGTATGATGCGTCTGCGCCCCTTAAGCCGGTTGCTAGTTGCCTGAAGAAGAATTGGAAGATGTCCCTCAGCTCGGTATGGGTATAAGGGGCGTCGGGCGCGTATAGCCTGAGGATGTCGGCGAGACAGCATGCTGCGTAGGCCTTGACGCCTCTATCTTTGTGTAGTAGAATGGAGGTGTTTACGAGCTGTGTGCGGACGGTGGAAAGTGAATTCACGTCGACAAGCTCCTGGTCGAGTTCCGCAAGCTCGGTGTGGAGAGCTTTAAGTTTCTTGAGAAGCGCGTCTGTTGCAAGGCCTTTTCCTACAATTTTTTCGCTGAAAGCAAGTCGCTTTGGTGCAGAGTTCCCTGCACGCGTCTGAGCCACCATTTGCTCGGCGACTATATGAGAGTTGTATCTTGTAACTTGAGAAGATGACAACCAGACCCAGCATCAGAGAATTGATGAGTCCTTGATTTCGTGGCCGTGAGAATGATAGTCGTACATAATCATGCTCCTGCTGAATATGACCTTGTATCCCCGGAGAAATCTGTTTTGCTGATACACACGCATGTATGTATGTAAATCTAGACTACAATGAGGAGTTCATGAAAATATCGCGAAGTTGCAGCACCACAGCCAGTAAGTGTTTCTAGGGTAACCGTGTGCACAGTATTATGCATTCTCGTTTGTCATAATATCTGGTTCAAATTATAAAGCTAGTTAAGACTTTCTCCCGAAAAGCAGCCTTAAGGCTGGACGTCAAAAAGATATTGGCATCGGAGCTCGTGACTAAAGTGTGACATGGCGCCGTCACCGCTTGTGATGGATGATAGGGTGACTATGTCCAAGTTGTTGAGTACTCGCCTTTCACTCATTGATGCTTTGAATTATAATGCTATTGAAGACTTTCTCGTGAAAAATGACATTAGCATTGCTCTTAAATATGTGTTGGCATCGGAACTTATGACTATGGTTTCACATAGTGCCATCACAGCCAGTCCATGTGCGGTATTGAAATAAATAAAATGTCTCATTATCTTGCTCGTGAAAAATGACGTTAGCATTGCTCTTAAATATGTGTTGGCATCGGAACTTGTGACTATGATATCACACAGTGCCATCACAGCCAGTACATGTGCGGTATTGAAATAGATAAAATGTCTCATTATCTTGGTTTACGATACTATGAAAACAACGGCAACGAGGTGCTGTGATGGACCGGGGACCTCTGAAGTATGCGGTTGTGATGGTCCTACCGCATAATGATCACACTGAGGCTCTGACTCGGGGACAGTAGATAATGTAGGTCGGGAGAGAGGCTGTGGGGCGTACTGGGCAGAGTCGGTCCATGGTGGCGCAAAAACCGAAGAAGATATGGCTGGTGCCGTAGGTACCGGTTGGGTGGTTGGAACCGTCACCTCTCCTGCGCCTGCAGCCTTCTCTGAACTCGGCACTGGGCCTAATGTCAGGTTTTGTGGGAGTGGAGGCTTCGTCGTCGGAGGTGTATGAGGAGGAAGTTGCAGGGAAGGAGCCAGGGAGAGCGTCGATGCTGAAGGTGAACTACATTCATTTGATAGTTCCGGGGTGGGCGTTTTGGGAAGCCTCGCGTAAACGTTCGCGTTCGACTGCTCATTGACGAATGAGGTCTGTAGAAGCGTTTCGTTTAAAGTCGGGTGCTTCGAGGGACTCGATAGCGCTAAGGAAAGAGACGAACGAAGGATGCTGTAGAGGAGATAATTTAGAAAACATACCGGCCCTTTTCCTTGTCAAGTTTGTCGCCCATGTTCTTTGATGGTTTATATTCGAGAGTTGGCAAGAGCTTGAGGGTCGAAGCTTATGTAATATATCTGGCCGCTAAAATAGGAAGTCGACGCCCATCAATTCCTACCTCTATCAACATCCAAACGTACATTATCATAGCGAGGACGACATATGATGCGTTGGGTCCGCGGAAACATACGGTGAGTGTCGATCTTGAATATCCGATGATGCGCATTGAAAGCTAAGTCCATCATCAGCACTACAATAGTATCCATTGAGTTGGAGGCGGAGAGAAGGGTATTACAGAGGAGTGCCGTGCAGAGAAGAGCGGTAACGAGGCAGAGGCCGAGGATGGAGATCGCGCGAAAACCCGTACAAGAGGTGAAAAGGGTCGGAGTTTTGTCGAGGTGCGGACATTGGTTGCTGAAGGCCATGGGACTGAAGAGAGCGAAATAAGGCTAATGGTAAGAGTGATCCATATATCGAGAGTCGATCGAGACTGACCTGCGCAGGACGTACTTTCGAGAATCCGTTCGATCGAATGACGAGGTCGGATCGCGACCCAAACGATATCAGTACACAGAGATCCGGAACACATTGTATACCGTCCTCATAAATGTTAGCCCTACTCACATGTCCGACTGGGGCTGCTTTGAGTAAGAATAAAATATCAAACCGCTTGCAAGCTGAATCAAGGGCTTAAGTCTTCATCTGTCAGTGTTCTCGGCCCCGTGTGTCTTGCGCTCTAGCAACATCTGAGAGATAACATTGAGTGCGACCTTCACAAACAAATTCAGACCCACTGACCGTTTTTACATTCATGTTGACGAGGTCTCAAACTTCCGCTGCTTGACCTAGTCTGAATTATAAATGGCCGCAGCACCCATCCGGATTTGAGGGGAAGACCTTTCAGCCCAAGGCATGATATCAGTGACACGACTCGAGGGCATGTAGATATGACATACATTGAAGCCCTGAGTTCCACATCCTGGGTTGTTGCCCGCGGTGATATCATTCAGCGCGGTGTACCCACTAGAGTACAAAAAGGAATTGAGGAAGCCGAGAGGGGATTTGCCGACATTAAGGCGTGCGTCATTTAGCATGGAAACGAACGAGGCGAATGTGGGTGAAGAGCAGGACGTGCCGGCAACGGGGATTGTCTGGCCCTGGTAGATAACAGCGAAATACATCGCCCGGGCTGACACGTCGGGATAGGCCTGAATGAATGTTAGCCGTCAGATCCTTACATACTGAAGGGTCACGTACGCGCTCATAGCTGCAAATAAACGACTTGATTATGTATATCGATAGGAGTATAGTTCATTGCACTTACGGGGTGTAGAGACCCTCATAAGTACCAGGAGCGAGTTTTGCTAGGTACTCTGAGACGGCAACTTCTTGGTATGCTGGACGGACAAACTGGTGGGAACATGTCAGCATTGTAACGGGTATCAATCATAGTCGTCAACTTCCTCACATAATCACTAAAACCACTACCAGAGAAGAATACAGCAGTCTCTGGGATATTGACAGTGCCGCCCACGGTTGTCACGCTTTATCCGATCTTTAGCTATTGGGCTTCTCTCCTCGATTGCCAAGATCACTCACTATGGACAGGAAGCGGGAAAATTAGGCAGGAAGTTCTGAACGTTGAGCCCGTCATTAGAGTAGCATGTCTGTGTGGTAGGGTTGGCATCGCCATCACCAACACCGAAATCACCAGAGGAGAACAGAATGCTGGCGCAGACACGAGATGCATACGTGAACGGAACAGTTTGCTCATCGTCGCCATAACTAGTGGAGATCGTCTGAGGAAGTATAGGTTGCGGAAGAACACTTCAAACCACTGGGATCGTAGAGATCAGTGTATTAGAGTTGGATCACAGTGGTCCAAGCTTACATATGAGTGTGGCTCATTTGTATCAGTTGGCGTCAACATATCAGGGTTAAAAGGAGGCTCGCCGCCAGTCGAGTAGAACGTTCGAGGAGCGGGCCATGTGAGTCCAAAGCCAAACTGCGTGTCCAAATTAGCTTCAATGCCTGCTGCTGCATCAATCTGATTGTTCAATCCACCCGTGGAACAAATCAGCGACGTAAATACCGAGCTTTGAGTGCAGCATACCGTTCATGGAAACAAAAGTGTAGTTTGAACCGTAAGCAGATGGGTTTTCAAGTTGGTAGAATTGTTGGAGGTCCATGTTATTGGTATACTGGCCGAGATAATCAGTGAGACCCAGCTTGTTGCCGTTCGTAGCAGAAGTTTTGAAAGCCTCCGAATTATATAACTGCTTCAAGCACGAAATCGTGACCGAGCTGTTGCAACTTGCGTCAACCTGATTGCCTGCAGGCCCTGTGATCGTTCCAGTGGATGTGCTCAAGACTGGAGGCTGCGCCTGGTTAGCCCAATGCAGCGTGCTCTTGAACGCCTTGAAGCGAGCGAACAAGGTCGTAGGCTGTATAAGATCAACGTTATGCAAGATCTCCGGGAGACTGTAGCTCGTGGTCCGAACGATACTCTCTCCGGTTTTAGCATGCTTGTAAATATAATAAGTCTAAACAGCCAGTAGTCAATGGGCTGCAATCTCCGGAGACAAGATTAATTTGCTCACGGTATCCACCATCTCTTCGGCAAGGGACGCGAATGGTAACCCAATCGTTTGCAGATGAACGAATGAGACTTTCTTCCACCAAGCCGTGTGAAGCAAGCCATCCGTTGACAATGTCCAAAGCCTCGGGATGGGGAGCCATGAGAGTATCAGCCTCCTCCTTCGACAGGTGCGCTCCATAGCGTGGGTGGCTGGGGTCGCTCAACTCCCAGAGGTGCTGCTCGAGCTCCGGGAACTTTGGCAAACACGGTTCAGAGAAGTCCCAGGTTTGGCAGGCATTATGGTCGGGAGCTGGTGCTGGTACGGATTCGCCTGTAAGAGGCATCTTCGAAATGACCCTTCTTCCGTTCGTGGTCCTTCTTCCAAACATGCCGCCGTTTGTCTCTTCATCCTGACTCGGAGTCCCATGTTTCAGACTCGGAGTCGTCGTTGTCCCCCAAAGCGGCGTTGCCTCCATCTTCGAGGAAACGACGGGAAGCCAAGTTCATTGCACACCTGTATCAACCGCGACAAAAATTTAAGAGTCGGGCGACGGCGGCTGAGGTGAGTGCGTTAATCAAATTAAATACATAAACCTGTGTGATAAGATGTTCAGGCGAAGATCAACCATTAAAATGTAGGAATAACTTGCAGTGCAGCAGACAGCGCGTTGATGAACCGGGCACGGTTGATCACGCCCATCATTCCTTTTACTTTGTTACATCGACTTCACTGATCAACCGGGGTTTTTTAGCAGGCTTTGGTGTGTCTGTGGTAGCCTCAGCCATAGTGTAAGATCGATGCCAGAATAGGAACAATCAAAAGAAGACTTACTGTGGTGACGATGCTTGACAGGATAGAGCACAATATCCCTGTCTTTGACCTGATCACAAGGGTCGATACTCTTCACACCATCGTTGAACAACTCGTGGAAGACGAAGCTTATACGTGCACCACCGCTCAATTCATTCAGCGAGAGGTCGTTGGTGTTACCGTCAATGACTGTTCGGAAGTCATTTGTGAGGAGAGGTAATGATACTTGGACTGATTGGTCGGGGGAGGCTGCTGATTGAACGCGTTGATGAGCCAAGCACGGTTGATCATGCCCATCATACCTTGTGCTTTGTTACATCGGCTTCACTGATCAACCGGGAATTTTCAGCAGGCTTTGGCGCGTCTATGGTAGCCTCAGCCATAGTGTAAGATCGATGCAAGAATAGGAACAATCAAAAGAAGACTTACTGTGGTGATGATGCTTGACAGGATAGCGCACAATATCCCTATCTTTGACCTGATCGCAAGGGTCGATACTCTTCGCACCATCGTTGAACAACTCGTGGAAGACGAAGCTTATACGTGCACCACCGCTCAATTCATTCAGCGAGAGGTCTTTGGTGTTACTACCTAAATGACTGTGCGGAATTCATTTGTGAACCCCAAAGGACCGCCCAGGGTGGCCAGCTCGGCAGCGTATTTTTGAAGCTGTTGGCTGATGTAGGCTTTGATGTCAGGCAGAGTGGCACGAATGTGTTGCATGAGAAGATGGGAAGAAGTGCGTTAATTTGAGGAGAAAGGTAAGAAGAAGTTATCATCGCACAGACTCGGAGACGGTCACTGGGTTGTTTCGGATGGTGACCTTGTCAAGGGTTTCTAGCACGTAAAATTCATCGTGCTATACTGTTCCTGACTACCGGTAACTTCCGTACACGTCACACCCCCACACCGCAGATTGAATCTGCGGCTGCAGCTGATCCTCGGTACACAGGTGTAATACTTGCACCATACATCCAAACCGAGTCTTTATTCGCATGTGCGAGCACGGTCGAGGGTGTGTGTCAATTGTGTGTTCTACTATGCTAATTCTCACCATTAATTACCTCATTTTAGTAGGCGCCAGGGACACTTGGGATGAGTCAATTAGAATCTCGCCTCCACCACTATTATGCAAGAATGCGGCTCCCCAACGCTTAAAGGTCAATTCAATTATCTTCGAACTGTTTTCGTTGCTGAAACCAAATTAGGAATGTTTTTTATAGCGTCCATGCCTCGTTGTTCGCTATGATAACTGAGAAGGATTTCGCAAAATCATTTCCTATCCCAGAAATCTGGCAATCGAGCCAACTGTGACTATGCCGTCAATCTATCTTTCCTTAGGACTATCACTTGCGCTGATATACTGTTTCAACTCAGTCGCGCCGATGTATACTGGCAGGCAGCCTTTCCACTTCCTCAATGCCCCAACGAACGCGAGCCAAAGTCCTGGCTTTGACACATCGGACCTGCCAGATCCCAATGTCCTCGATGGCCCGCCCATGGGCCAGGGTCAGTCCTCCTCTGATTTCGACAATCAGCCCGCGTCATCCAACGAGACTGTAAGCCTTAGCGGTACGCGCACGAGCTGCCGCAGCTACGACATTTCTAACGATCATTTTTTAGATCCTAGCTTTTACAACACGCAGACGGATAACCCGCTACCTACGTCTGGTTCAAATGACCAGTTTCCAGACCTTTCCACGGGCTACTATGAACCGCCAGCAGCCATCACCTTCCCTGATGATCAATTCCTAGATGACACCTTCCTCGATGCGCAGATGGGCGGCCAGTCGCCATCCACGATATTTTCCGGCAATCAACCCACGGACCTCAACGTCTACGATTCGCAGCCGAGCGCACAGCCGTCACCCATACCCTTATCCAACGTTCGGCTTCCAGATGCCACCAACATCTCCAGTTCGCACGCGGGCAGTCAGTTGCCAGCCCCGTCCTTTGGTAGCGTTTACCGCGACTCGTTTCGAGTCCAACTGCCACCTCATCAAGACATCAGCTGGCCGCCTGATGCGTCATCGCACTCCGGCCCACCTCCTCCATACCTTCATGGCCTGCCGCCGCCTGTGCTATCAAATGATGGTATTTCTAGCGTGCCCGTAGGATTCGAAGTTGTCCCACAGTTCAGACTCGGAGAGTCGTCGTTGCCCCCCAAAGTGGCGTTGCCTCCATCGTCGAGGAAACGACGTGAAAACAGGTTCATTACACACCCTACACACCCGTATCAACACCGACAAAAATTTAAGAGACGGGCGAAGGGCGGCTGAGGTGAGTGCGATTGATCAATTGCATACCCTTTATCGCCAGTGACTGACGGACTCACAGGTTCCTTCGGATGCTGGTCCATCCATGGGACCATCCAGCCCCGGCTCAGAGTCTGGACAATTCTCCTACCTGCCATCCTGCTTAGGACCATTGGTGTATGATGACACCAATGATATCCATGTTAAAATCGTGGAGGAGGCACAGAAGGTTTACCTGAAGTCCGCCCTCAATAAATGCTCGTTATTGGAGGAGGGAGAAAGAAGGCAGGAAGTTCGTGCTGCGTTACTCTCAGGCGACATCTGCTTATGATCAAGGTAAGACCGTCTTACATCTTTTTTGACAAACTGACGAGGAAAAACAGAGTCTGGAAAAGCGTGGACTACCATGAACGAAGGGGCGCTTATAGGACGCTGTCAGTACCAGTCCGGAAACATCACGTCGTCCTGCAAGAAGATCAGCGCGCAACAAAGTGCAGAGCGGGTACGCCTTACGTCCTTCGATCTGGTCCGACGAGTCTGAACCCACAGTACGTGAAGAGGAATGTAAAAGTACTCACTGCCGAAAGTCCATTCCCGCCAAGATATATCTTTGGGCAAGATGAAGATGGCAATTGGCATGCGTTCGAACACGAGGTCCTATGAGACGTCGTCCTCAATGTAATATCGGAACTTGGCTATCAGCCGCATGTCGAAGAACTGGACAGTATTTTCTGCACAGCTGCTGTCGCTGTTTGTTGCGCATTGAAGGAGCTGTCGAGAGGGACATTCGTGGATTTCTCAGTTCCTGACTTCAAACCGAAGTACGAAAGGCTGATGGAATACATTCGCAATGTCATCTACAAGAACGCAGAGCTATCGGCGTGGTGGAAGGCGTATAAGTTACGCATCCTTCTCAGATTGTCAAACATCTGCGGCGCAAATGACTCCTCATGGCCTTCTTCCATTTGTTTCTCAGGCATTTGCTAATCATGACATACTTAATACATATGTTTAGAACCGACTGCCGCTAGTACTAGTAGGTGCAGATGGGCACACGCATTTCTAACATATGTATGTACTAGTACGAAACGTTTGGTTCCGCTAATCTAATTCGCGTGACTCTCCTGTCTGTGCTCCACTTGAGCTCCAGGTCGGACATGATCTGCCTTTTGTCTCAGCGTTCGCGTCTCTCTCCTGTCTGTGTTCCACCTGAGCGTCATGGCATGTTCTCCCTTTTGTTTCAACGCCTGACGTCGATATCACATGTCGTTAGCATCCATTTCACCTCTCCTGTCTTTCCTTCATGACTCTAAACTCATCAAACACGAAGCTCCGTCGCATCTTTGATTTCACAATGACAAAAGGTAAGTCATCTACTAGTAGTGGTACTACTAATGTCGCAAGAGCAGATTCCGAATGTAACTGTACAACAGATATATCTGGAAGTACATAGAACCAGCCTATTTTCGTGAGTAAAACATAAGTTATAAATCCACAGTAATCTCTGGAGATGTGTAAGCGATTGGCCTAAATAACACTTGCAAGAGTGACAGCACATACCAGTCATCAGCCATCCGATCCTCGAAAACATTAGCATGAGCCTTGAGAATGGAGAGCTCAGCACCAGTCCGACTGAGAGATAGCTTGGCTTTGTTGCAGGCTGCATCGAGATATGAGCCATCTGTGGCAGTAGAACGAGGCAACGACAGGCGTTCAGCAAAGATGTCCAGTAGGTGTTGCATTCTTGTTTTGCATTGATGAGTCTCGCCTTTCGGTATTTCCGCACCAAGCATGCGAAGCCAAGAGCCTCCCCCATTTGATTTCTGTGACCCTCCAGCATGAAGTGAAGTAGTTTCTAATACGTGGCGTCATGCACTGCTTCCAGATAGTGAAGAAGACTCGGAAGGTGTCCAGGCAAGCCTCCCCGTAGATCCTGATATGCATAAATAACCCAAAGATGTGACACTGTGATCATGAAAGCTATGAGGCCTTCAAACACAATGAGACTTAACCATCTGGCTAGTTGGTCAAATTATCTAAAATCATCAATGGATCTACCTGCCATCTGAAAGTAGATGTTGGTCTTCAAAAGAGGTTGACCGATTTGAAAAGGGGTGGTGTTGCTGCTGCGTTCCGAGTTGTTCTCAAAGGAATGACTTGGTCCAGGAGTTGGAGATACAACTCTACTGGGTGCGTTAGGAGCACCGTATGCATACCCGGACTGTTTGGAATTGGGAGTCGGGGGAAGCTATCTTCCCCTGTATCCGACACAGCGCTGGTTGCTGTCATTGAATGTGAGCTTATCTATTAGCATCATACTATGATCATGACATCTGTACCTGATCCCGTGGAAAATGAAGGGGGGGAGCTTGGAGGAGAGCCACTGGCAAGCCTGTGGCTTGATGAGCTGGGAGTGCTAACTACACTCCCAGCTGTGGTGAAAGGATAAGGGCTCGGAAAAGGCGTGGTTGATGGTATGCCATGGGTTTCCAAGTCATCACAGGACTTGGATGGCACAGTAGTAAAACTAGCCAAACTGAAACTCATTCTCGCTCGCTTGACTTCACTGGTAAGTTTGAAAGCGTTGATACCAGCCTGAGAGGGTGTGACTATCACTCTGGTGGCACGTAAGCGATAAATAGGCATCGGAGTTTGAAAGCTGTACTGACCTGTCTTCGCTGATCTCCTCAGGACTAGCAATACCAGTGCTCTCAAACGTCAAACCCAAGTTAGACTCGAAGAGCTGCTGATATGAGATTTCGAGCCACCCTGCGCACGGGAGGATTCTTTTCCTATGGACTGGGATTGCGACCAAGGAACCCTTTCATATTGGGACATCTTTCCTGGAAAGGTAAAATTGTTGAGAAGCAGGTGGCATTGATGAGCTGTCATAGATTGGCAGTGCTCAGACGTTCACAGCGCAAGATCCTACATAGGTAATGCTCGGATCTCAGCTGCTGGGCCATAAGTGACTAACCCTACAGATGAGTTCTCTGATTATAAAAGAACTCACTTGAGTCAGCCTGAGCAGTCACGTTGAACTCTTGAATTAAACATCAGCTTCCTAAAGTATCATGATGACTCCGCGGAAGTTTGGCGACTTACTACTGGTGTATGTCACAGACCGTTGAAGGATCTTCAACTCAGCTGAGGGTGCAGCTGATATAAATGTTGAAGGGAAGAGGAAATGTGTGATAGGCTCGTCCCTTAGGGGATGCAAGAGCTGGGATCCACAAATATAGACAACTCTAGGGGAATGCATGAAGCGCGCAATAAGGCAACAGGCATGGGAACAAGGCGCATAGACGCGCGAAGCGCGGGAAAGTCGCGTGTTGCAAAGCGGAAGTGGGTGAAGCGATAGTGAGACTTAATGATGCGTTAAGGCGTGAGGTGCGATGCGGATGTAACCACTAGAGCTAACTGCTACTAGGGCTTGCGATGATATATTCAAAACATAGTAAAACTCGTAGTAATGGTGTAGATGTGTAAAGTGTGATGTAAAGTCCAGTAAAATAAACATGGTACGATGTTGAAATAAATGATAAATGGAGAAATACATACCTGGGAACTTGGTTGGACATGGGAAAACACTCTGGAAGTCAGCGCCATAGGCGCTTAGGCGCGGGAAAGTTCGCCTAAGGCGCGCGCAAGTCGTGCAAGTGTCGCCTATGTCGCGTTGTGTCGCCTATGTCGCGCGCACGTCGCATTTATCGCGCTAGTGTCGCGTTGCATGTGTAGTGTTGTAGACTTGACCTACATCGCAATATGGGCCATTGTGAGGCTACTCAGGATTGAGTCTCTACACACCGTGTTTTCATGATGATGATCATGATGCCACTCCCTCGCCCTCTCCGCCATCTTCCACTGGCGGTTCCAGTACCGACCATTCGGACTTGGATACCCACCGATAGTACTACCTGCGGTACTAAGTCAGCCCAGCACTGACTTGGACAGGTTGCGGCATAAATGTGGCTCGGAGTTGGAGTCACCCCCCCAGAGTCAACCCTGAGCCCTGCCGCAGCCCGGGTCAACGG
>JABBWB010000744.1:0-14443 GCA_016628085.1 Suillus occidentalis
GGAGTGGAGGAGGAACTGGTGCGGCTGCAACTGCAACTGGCAGGAGTGGGTGGTTGGTATACCGGAGCAGCAACGATCTGTTGTGGAACTGGGTGTGCGGTAGTCTTTGCAGTGCGATGACGAGCACGTGTCGTCTTGTTCGGATTGGTTGTTGACCAAGTGTGAACATTTTTAAGGTAAGCTGGTGCGAGATTAGTGGGATTGGTCGTATGAGTCAGTGAAATGAACCTTTTGAAGTTGATTGTTGGGGAGCGGGTTGATACGTAGTGCTGAAACTGATTTGTAGGATTATTTGCTGCGTTTGAGAGCTGCGTTATCGTTTGTCGCAATTGTAAATCTGTCAGGTTCGTCATGTTTGTAGGGTAGGTCGACGCGTCGGTCATCTTGGTAGCTGCCCGAAACGTTGTTGAGCGACTTCGGTATGACAATTTCAGCCGTGTTACATAATCATTGACATGACAGATGATGTCATCCAATTTCTGTTTTTTTCTTCTAGTATCTACTGCAGCGCGAGCTCGAGCAGTGAGTACCCTCACTCTTTTAAACGACTGTGTGTTTAAAAGCGACATTTTCTACATGATGAGAAAAACTACGCTGGATACGAACAACGAGTTGAAGCGTCGTGCATTCTTCGGGAAATGGAATCTACCATAACCTCGGTTGACAGTTAGACCTCTTGGACGCAATGATGATGGACGGGCGAGAGAAAGTGGTATACGATACGCAGCGGCTGCGATCATAGTGGCCTATCAAAAGGTAGTCTAACTCCTCTGCCTCCGATTAACCAAGTTGGCGCATAATTGGTTATTCTTCCTCTGGCCTTGTATGCCATCTACTTCATTCGCAAACCGCTACTCGTGGTATGAAAATCAAGGTAAATACATCCCATGGTATGTTTGTTTTTGTCGTGACTTATGCTCTTGAAAGGATGTCTTGCATAAATATGCATTGCACTGGTTCGGTTCTGTCCCTTTTAGTTTGGGGAATTTCACCCAAGTCCAGTTACCCAGTATCATTCTCAAACTGGCATTCAGCTCCCCGACCCTACGCTCATTGCCCTTTATTCTGCGGTTGCCCATGTCTTATACTTCAATAGTGCTTCAAAAGTCTTGGACGAGGTCTATGATGCTGATGCTACCGTAAGTACTGTCCGGAAATGGTGCTAGCCACAAAGATTTCCTTGTCAGACTCTCGTTGTTTTGGGTTGACGACAAACAGCCACCAATTACCAATTACCAATGAACCTTGGTCGCGATCTCAATGCTCACTACCCTTTGCAGTGGGCTAAATAACAAGATCTCATTGCCACTTCATTCATAGCTTTTGTGGAGGGCTGTCAATACTTGGTTAAGACAATTCGGTCACGTTGTGATATGCTGTCTGCACTTGCGAGTCAGTTGGCCCCATCTGTATCCCCAAATGCATCTCTTCTCGACGTTCATGGCCTCGACTCGATCTATGCGCTCGTTATAAATGCCCTCGCGCAGTTATCCTTATTGTCTCCTGCTTTTACTGCGCAAATTATAAGATTGGCTCCAGACGGGAATTCCTGTCCGTGGACTTTGACCAGATTTTATCTACCGAGGCTGCAAGGAATGTCGACCGGCAATCTCGGGAAGTAATCACAGTGACTGGATGCGCTCAGGTGGACTTTGCACCGGCAGCCTTAAAGGTTTGTGAAACTTGGGACATCGTGGTGACCTGTGTATAAGAGTCACATAACTTGTAAGAGTGGTCAACATATTCAACTTGTTTGAGAATCGCGTCAGTCTTCACATACACCCCACTTTAGTCTGGAGGGTGCGCTGTAAGACCCGAAGTGCGCTGGGCTGGGCTAAGATTATTATTTCGGTCAAGAGACGAGGACATGATCGTACCAAACAGAAAGATTTGGTTCCGAGGGGGTGATAATGTGCGTCGTACGAGCGAAACTCAGCGAATTATGCTGTAGGAGTGCTCGTTTTATAGGTAAGATCCGAGGCAATTTGGCGAAGTGTTATACAATAAGCTTTCGGAAGTCGACATAAGTCAATCAGAGTCGTTTGTTCTCGAACACATTCCTGTCTCGGAGCATCGAGAACAGCAAGATCATGGTATTGCATATGGAAATCGTGGTTGTAGCATATGTAGTCGTAAGTAGTCGTAAGTAGTCGATAATTGCAACATAGTACATAGAGTGCTACATAAGACAGTGTGAATTAGCGTTGTTGTTGGGTAGCATTGAAGGGGGGGTATGAATATGCAATGTAGAGAGCGAAGTGGATAACGTCATATATTTTTCTAGTTGAGATAACCGCGACACTTCGCAGAGCCACACAAGCATGGGATCTTATCTTGCTCGATGGGGAATTGGTAATCTGCAAAGTGCGTTGCTTCAGTTAGAGAAAGAGAGCATGCAGTACTATGCTTGACAGACCAAATGTAATTTCATCGCCCACTTCGATATCCTGCTTGGCATAGATGACGATCTTCTTTTCGCTGTTGATAGTGATAATTTTCGCAGTACAGTTCGGATCGCATGAGTGATTGATGAGACGTCTTAACGCAAACATTCAATCAGCAGCTGCATCGCGTAAAGATCCGAGCTAGAACTTACCCTAGATCCCCCTTCTTCGTAGCGTCCACCACAAGATCCTCATCAATCCGAAACAAATAACTGCTCCTGATACCTTGCCGCTTGTATGCCTTTTCCCGCTTATCGGCGACTTGAGCTCGAATAATCTCGCCCACATACTCAATGACCATCTCCCCTCGCGCGATCCTCTCCATAGCGTACAACCCCCAGTCATGAATCGGAGACCTCGCAAATCGGAGATGCTTTTTCCGCGTTTGGAGCTGGTTGAATTTGATGCTTAGCTCTGCAGCGGCTGTCTCGCCTTTTGAAAGAGCTATAGCTCGCTGTACTTGGTTGATCTCTTCCAGGCCTTTAGCGCGGCGGCGAGCGTTGGCACGGTTAGAGCGGGAAGAGGTGATGGGTTGGGCGGGTGCTTCGGTTGGAGCGACTGATTCAACGTTCGTGAACCGTAGGGCATATTGTGCAACATAGGCTGATTTCTCAGCATGAGAGATCTTGTAGCAGCCTTCAGTACGTGCTGAGCCCGTGATATGCTTCCGAAATGCTAGTACAGTTTCGGAAGTAGGCAGCGAGACGTGAGACATGCTCGAAGTGCCATTCGACATAGCTAGCCGAGCAAAATAGAGGTCCTCGTCGTCGTTACAAACAACCACCTTGGCTGCTGACTTTTTCTTGACAACCTTCTTCGGTAGGGCTTTCTTATGTTGTTCTTCATCCTCGAGCACAGCGTCCTTCTTCGGCTTCTTCTTGACAGGCTCCTGCTCCTCATCACAAACCTCGGAAACAGCCCGCTTCCGGGGTAAGGGCGCAAGGTTCTCCTCATCCTCGGACTTCAAGTCTAACTCAGCCACCCTCGCTAGCGTATGTTGTGCAGCAGGTGGGTTGGCGCGTGCCCTCTGCATGACGTTGCGATAATGACTGTCACCTTGACCACCTAGAGTACGCAAGGAATCTGCGCGAGCACAGCCAGGAGAGCAAAAGTAGAACTCATGATCTTCCACCGCCAGTTTGCCGCAAAAACAGTATTTGTCGCCGATATGGACAGATGGAAAAACGTTGGTGAGGGTGAGATGGTCCATTCTGAGTGATCAATGACTTGCAATCGACACCGTATACAAGGGGTTTTTATAGCATTCATTGTGGCAAAGTGGATGTGGACTGTGGACTAATGCAGTTGTGGACGTTTGGGAGTGTTTAGTGGCTGTCATTGTGTAGAGTGAGTGCAAAGCAGAACTGTGATGAACAAATTGCCCACCCAATATTGGAGATGCATTTGTCTAAATCAGAGCCCTGAATGAGGCGCTGATGAACGATCAAATCATACCAGTAGGTCTGGTCAACGCGAGCAGTTGGATGCCCCAAGCCAAAAATACCTTACACTTGCCACCGACACCCAAGCGGCAATGAAGTACGCTGCAATCTCGCTTTGGTCATCCATTGATGGTGCTAAATTTGACCGAACTTCCGTTTATGTAGGGCCTGTCTATTGAACCAAGTACAGTCGAACTTCGGAACGATCCAAGGGTGCGTGTCTCAGCTAGCATGGCGTCACTGACGAGATCTCCGGAGTCGGACCATTGTTTTTTGGTGGTCATTCAAGTTAACGTGCCTACTAAAATCAAATAGGATCAGAGATCACGCGCGACAAAAATCGAGGAGCCGTGATCACTATTAGACGGTCGTGGTTCCATGGGTTTCTTCAAATCTAAGCTGGACAAGGTACGAACAATTTCCTGAAAACACCAGTGGTCTAGTCAGCCGGTAGATTCAACAGCAGAAAAATCGTCGCCAAGTACAGATGCGAACTGCCATCATGATTGCCCGTGCGGTCTGCCCAGAGCTGACACAGGGATATTAGGGTTTCGCCTGGTCTTCCCGCAATTGACCTAATTGTAAGTGGTATTGGGTTACACAGGGTCTCTGGATCGGGGAGAAGGACTGAGTCAAACAATGGCATAGATATGAAGAAATCCAGTCCTCGAATCCGTGGCCCGTCGCAATTCACAACTTGCAATATTTTTGTGGAAACTACTGAGGCTGACATAGTCTCCTGGACAGATCATTGATGAAGAATAATGACGATAGCTGTTCCTTCTTACTATGAGACAGGCTGCTACGCCAGAACCCTGATTGATGATCTCTGTGCCGAGTGCTCAAAGCTGTCCCGGCCCTTGGAAGGTCCAGAAACCCACCAGTTGGAGTCGCAGAATTAGATCATTCAGTCTTATAACTCAAAATGATGTGATAGTTACAGTACTGGTCGGGATGTCTTTGCTTTGTGCAGGGTTTCCGAGCTGGCAGTGGTGGGCGGAAGGAGACAAATTTACCACGTCTTACCTCAGTGTTCACACGGTTGGTGGGGTGCTGTTAGAACCGTGGACCGTGGTTCATCATGATGGAGGCCCACAAGCAAATTATTGCCCTTCAAGCTTCAAGTGACTGACCAGGATATTCGGTGTGTTTTTACCATGTTGTGAGCTTCTGCAACCGATTGACCTGGTCAGCCTTGCTTTCTGGAGAGATGAAGCCAGGACGATGCTAATGATTGTCTGAATCTCGACTAGTACTGCTACCGCTCTCTACCATGTGCTGATGGGCGATCGGTTTGGTTGGAGCGTCCCGCTCCACCGACAACGTCCCTGAAGCTTTGAAGCATCAAAGAATTCCATGAAGAAGCGATTATCCCCGCACTTCGTCAAGATGTTCGCAGCGGCAATCCTATACATACGGTGCGTTTCGTTTTGTACACCCGTCCTCAGCGCTCAGCCCTTCCCTCTTTTAATTTGTGTTAACATTGAAATCAACAGCTTCGACTTCTTTGTTCCCGCGCCGACACCCCATTCAATATATTTTACGAGTTTTTCGTGGATCGCATAGGCCATGAGAAGTGTACAAAGCTGTGAGGCGAAAGGACAAGTTTGATGAGTTTGAACAGATAAGTAATAAAGTAAGCCTTTTGATGCTGATGGATTGCTGCGGTCCGAGTGATATGTAGTACCAGCTGAAACTGGTTGGTTTGTAGCATAATATTGCTGAAAGCTGCGATGGTAGTTTGAATTTTGACAATAATAGGTTCGTCATGTTTGAGGTTATCTTACATAAGCATATGATGTCATTCAACTACCACCTATAAAGCGTCGACTGTCCAATTCTACTCCACCATATCATCATGTCCTCCCCCAAAGATAATGCACCCCGTCCCCCTTCAAAGGTCGTTGAACCGACAAGAGTCAACACCGCACCACAACAAGGTACTTAGTTAGTCCGATCAACCTCGTTTAGACCTAATGAACGCAGCTTCCACTTCACCTGATGATGGCGCTCACATTCCCGCGGACCAAATTCGCAACCCTTCCGAGGTCGATCGCAATGACCCCAATATCAACGTGGTAGAGATCCCCGCAGAGAAAAAACAGTCACCTTCCTTCAAAGAACAAGTATTCGGTGAGTGCTTATCACACAACTCGAACATACAAACTCACACGCTGGTAGGATATGCCAAGGTATGATGCTGCGATCCGCCTCGCTTGTGACTCATTACTCATTAATTCTTGTTGCCCACCTACACTCAGGTCATCCGCGGAACGGTCAGTCACCATTATTCTCCTGTTACTCTCTTTATTTATCTGTTCACAGGCTCTTGGTAAATCAGACGTCAAGGAGCAGGGGGAACAAGTGTTACGAGGTGAAGAAACCATTCCAGCGAAACGCCGAGGCTCGACTTCGAATTAATATTTTTGTCGTGTCACTGACTTTCCTTGTCTCCATTCTATTACTCGAACTGTATCACCTGATACACATTCGATATTGTACAGTACTGTAAAGGTTACTGATGAGGATTTATCTTCTCATTGCCAGATTATAATCAGTAATATACGAGATTTCCCGAATGTCCAAACCCCACGCTCAACTGCTTCAGGCATATCGATGATATGTGTGGGAAACTGACAATTTGTTTGCTCCTCTTGCTACGGTATCGAGCAAAGATGATCGTCCGTAACGACTGCAAGAGTATTTATCGGTGCGCGACCCATTCAATTCCGCCGCATGCATTTCTTGAGAATTGGACCTCGGTGCATTTATGTAAGCAGTGGAAGCCTTGTGGCGCTGTCAAAAAGTCTAATTTCAATTTCTAAACTTGAACTGGACAACCCCCTTTCATAAATTTCAATCGCAATACAGATACAATTCCGTGCACGAATCCGAGCTAGCATTTCTTTGGTGGGCGGAATCATTCGGAAGCGACGCTTAAAAGCGCAGACCTTTAATAAGCGTGCTTCTCGCTCCTTGGACAACCACCATCATGATGCTCTCTATGCCTGACACAACTTCTTCTTCGCCTGTCTTCGATGAAAAACACATCCAAAAATCTTCCCCGCCGTTAAAAACACACGCAATAAATCCAGTCGTCTCCAGCGCTGAATTTGTTCTCGAAGTAAATTTTCATGACGTAGTTTGAGCGTCAAACCCATTCTAATCGATGGCGCACCAGCAAACGAACATTGTCGAAATCAACAACGACGCGGTCAAAAAGGCCACACAATACGTCAGTCTCAGCTTTGACATAATTCGGGAGCGCCTCGTATCTAACTGACCCACGCAGATTTTACAAAAAGTCACTTCCGAGTCTTATACTCCGCGCACATGGCGCACCCACCCCTTGCACATCTGTCCGCTGGAGCCGTACGACCCGGACGATATACTCACGGGCGCATGTCTGAATTGGATCTTCCTCATCTCTTCTTTGAATTTCAGTTTTTGGTCGGAAAAGGAAGGCAAGCCGGATCGCTACGGCGTTGAATGGCGGACTAGTTGGGGTAGCGAGACGATCACGGTGCATACCGGATACTGGAGCTTAGTCGCTGCTTTAAACCGAGGTGGGCAAACGCATCTTCTCCTTTATACAGTCTGAATCTGAATGGATCGGACCCCCAGCGGTAGAGGAGGGTATACCCATCATCGACCCTAAATTTTATTCCTCCGAGACATTGTGCCCAGACTCGCTGATCGCGCACGTATTCCGCGCTGCACCTCAATCTGCTGAGTCGATGCCCATGTTTAATGAACGTCTAGCGATCATGCGCGAAGTTGGTGCTATACTGTGTAACGTAAGCTTTCCCCCATCTGTATTCATGCATGCTGGTTTATGGACACATGTTAATTTACAGGATGATTTTGGAGGATCATACCTAGGGTTTTTACAAGCCTTCCAAAGAAGGCATGAGAATCAGGGCACGGCGCTCGACCTCGTTCAATATGTCACAGACACGTTCCCGAGCTTTAGAGACGAACGAATGCTCAACGGACGACGAGGCAAGTCAATTTCAATCTTGACACCCGACTGTCGTCTATCAATTGCACAAGACTGACGAGTCCATGCTCACCAGTATATTTCTGGAAGCGGCCCCAAATTTTAGTAGCAGAGACCTGGGCATCCTTCTACCCCGAAAACCCCCACACCCCACACCCCCTTTTCCCCGGTCACAGCGGAGCATGCATAAGCGCCCTGACAATGTTCGCGGATTACCGAGTCCCCCAGATCCTGCATCACCTGCGCATCCTCACCTACCCCCCATCACTTAAGCACAAATTGCGCACCGGCACTCACCTTGGAGCTGGATCGAGAGAAGAGATGAGCTTGCGCGCGGCGAGTATCGTTGCTGTCGAACGCATCAGGAGTGAGATGATTAATTGTGGATCGAATTGGGAAGCGAGTTGTGTGTTAATTGATTTTTATCTTTGGGATTTGGCTAAGAAGTTGCACGGGGGGGAAGTGTGTATCGAGGGGATTGAGACGGATGATGCTTTACCTGTGCACAGAACGAGGAGTATTTGGTATTAGTTTTTTTGGTTCTCGTTAGGTCTTTTTTCGTATTTCCTTCCGTTTAGTTAGTTTTTATTCTCTCTTTATTCACGATAGAATTTTGGATGTACTCCGCGTGTAGACATGCGCAATGATGACGGGTTGACTGGTTGCACTGAAGATCCCATCGGCTCGCTTACGATCACAGCCCTCGGTCCTCTTGATGCGGTGTGTCATTCAAAAGTTCCGATCTATGCCACCGAGTGAATTCTGATGAACTCGAGTGAGCGGGTTTCTATGATGCTTAGAATAACTGGGTGAGGTTAGCTTATTCAAGACGGATTATAGGCGACGTATCAGCTCGGTCGGTATTATAGACATTCTAGTCCGTCAAAACGCCCACGTATGTATGCAGTGTTTGACGCAAGAGCGACATGACACTTGGCTAACGATGGCGTCAATAGTCTATGGTGCGGTATGTAAAACGTATGGGATTCTAGCGTGATTGCAAAAGTCCTTTGTGATACTCACCACGAGCCGCCACCGAGTTCCGGAGTAGCCCCGAATTCATCTGAGGAATGAATCGATGGAGGACTGGTGTGTCTGGCAGAGCCAGATCCATTTCTGGGGTAAGGATCCGTCGCCAGTCGGATAGGAACTGTGAGCCGCAGTTCCTTGAAGGGTGACTTGGAGAGGTCGGGTGGAGTCATGGTCAAGACTACACAATCCTTTATGAAATAGTCTCAGCTGAAGCCATCAATAGATATGTAAAGCAAAGTGCCTACCTTGGTTGAAAAACCACCTGCCTTGAAACCTCCAGCCTTGATGTCAGGACTGATATAAATATCTCCTGAGAATGCAATCCAGTGTGCACCACCGTTACCCTATAAATCACATCAATCAAGCACCCTTTGCCAGATGCACTGCGTTACATACTGCGTGTCTGAAGGCACCTTCGCCAATACAATCCACTCGCCAGATGTCGGTGCGGGTGCCAAGTATCAATTCGTTTCTGTCGAGCAAATGTATAAAGCACAGTCGCGCAGAAATCATTAAAGAACAAACCGAACATCAACAGTCGTCTGCCTCAACAACTGTATTTTTGTGTGCCGCGTTTTCAGAGACTTGGTTACAACCGGTCCCAAAGGCATAAACGTAGCAAGGGACATTGCTGAAGACGAGAACATAATGTGGAAAGGAATGGGCTCGTGCATGCAGAATATTCGACTGGCTGGGAGATAAAACTGATGCCGGGAAACATCAGGACCGAAATATACACCCATTCACAGCATCGACCAACCTTTACCATGATGTCGTTTCCTCCCTGATTTGCGTGAATCAAAGTCGGAAAGACCTTCCACTGCGAAGTCTCAATTATTCCCCATTGACCAGGTACCAGAGGTGGTGGTAATGGGGAAGATGGACGAGTGCGAGGAAGATACTCAAACGGAGTCGAAATCGCCCTGTAAACTGTGAAAAGGGGTTAAGACGATCCCACCTAGAAACACACCAATCTCCGCCCCCCAACAAGGACGACTTGACTGCATGTGGTATGAGGTTTGGTTTCACAACAATAGCGCTAATACTATAATTTATCTTGGCGCGGAATCCAGGCAGGCCAGATAGGTGGGACTCGTGGCTTGGCGGGAGGGGCTATATTCGTGATCATCGTCAATATATTGTTCAAACTTCGCGCAGTTCACATACATAGGTTTTTCCACCATCTGAAAAAGAGGTTGGAAGAGGGAGACTGAATGGGAGTGAACGCGGGCATGGCGCTTCGTAAATCCTGTCCTTGACCCACAAAATGGTCTTGTTGAGAAACAGTTTGCAGTTCGTCGTCCCGCCTTCTGCCATTTCTTCCATCATGAGAGTGCCCTCAATCTTGTAAGGGGACTGGATCAGAATAAACCCCTATTCATCTGGTTAATCCGCTCACTTGAATTTCGACGCTAGTGATACCATCTCGTTTGTGGACCTCGAGGGTACCCTCCACACACCCGCCATAACCGTAGACAGGAAGCGTGACTTGGTCGTCTTGGCCTGACAGCCGAAGGCTCACGCCACCATTTTTGGCCTGCTTTACAAATTCTAGCGGCGACCGGTTGGGATTTAGACGCGCGTTGTAAGCTAAGCGGTACTCATGAGCCTGAGGAGCAGCGGTGTACGTTGGCGAATGGATATGTGACGAGGGAGCGGGATACCCGGGGAGGATCACATTAGTTGCAGTGGACATGGTAGTGCACTGCAAAGTTGAGAACAGCCCATTTTCTTCTTAGTGTTATGTGGAACGTCGAGCACCATGCGGGTCCTTGGCTATACTTAACCCGGACTTCCCACTCCTTCGGAGTTCACAGCTAAATGAGTATCAGATTCGGTTTAAGGTCACGGGCGCTTTGTCAACATCCAACCTCGAAGCAGGCTGAAACGAGGAAACCGGGGCCCGCGCGCGGTTTTCGACGTTCTACACTGGACTCGGATGTCGCAGGACGAGATCTTTGTCGTGGGCAAGTTTGGATGAAAGGAAAATCATATGCATTGCACCTGTGGCCCACATGGGCATTCGGCTGACCAACGCCTATAATATCATCATCGTGTACATGGGTGAGTAATTACAGTCGCTTCTAGGACCCTTCAGGTCGTACACTCCTCGTCCAATACACCTCGGAGGTGCCTAAAACCCACCCTTTCCACGAGCCCGAGCGATACTCCCTTGGATTCCTTTCACCACCCCTCGAAATCCCGACCCAACGCCAGTAGAATCCGTAAGTGGGTTGCCATCTTTATCACGGTATATGCCATCTTTCCCCACCTCATGCAGATGTGTGTTCTGATTCCTTCGGACGCCATCAAACCATTCTTGGCATATCGTAGGGTTGTCGACCATGACATTCACCTCTTGACTGTGATACCAAGACTGCGTGTCTGAAACTTTTGATGAGTATCAGTGGGTGGCCAATTGGTGAGAGCTATACCCTGGTTGCCGTTGCCTACGATCCCAACAGAATCATCAATGATCATAAGTTTCACCTGTAATCAGGTAAGGGCTCTGCCAGAAGTTTCAATAAAGATGGGACGAACATGGCAGTTCCGTTTCCGCGCGGACGCATTAATGGGCTTGATTTGATCCTTGCCTGAAGTGAGTACTGGTGAGTACTCGGATGACACCATCGCGGGAGAAGCACATACCAGTATACCAATAGAGTTTGAGTTTCTCTTTTTCCTCATCAGCCAACTGTGCGAACATAGTCTTGGAAACTTCCTCATTCGTGCCCCCCTGTCCAGGAAGTGCTTCCCCGCCATCGTTGAAGCCCACGTCTATATATAGTGTGCACTCAACGCCGCGTCTGACTGCATTCAAGATGCCTTCAACTACAGGACCTGCATTGAAAGTCGGGCTTTGGATGAAAACCTTTCTCTGGGCATATTTCAGCCCCGCAAGCCAGGCTGCATCCTGCGCGTTTTGCAGACCACTGGCAGGATTTCCAGGATTCCCATTCGGCGCACGGTTCACCAATACCATGGGACATTCTTCATGACGTGTGTGGAGAATGTGTGGGGTGTATTCATCTCTAGATGATGCTGGTGGCTCATACGGCAAACTGGCATGAGTATCTGGCTGATCTCCGGCGTCTGCATGAAATCAGACCAGGGAACTTGGATGTAAAACGAGACGATGGCTTACTGAGGTGCTCTGTAATTGTCTGATAGGTACCGGAGATGAACGGGACTTCAGCATCTTGACACCCAGAAGAGGTAGGATCTTCCTTTCCTCCTGTGTCTACATGTCCGTCGTGTATGCCGCCGGCCTCCTGTTGCAATTTCTTGGAAAGTTCCGCCCCTTTGCTGCCATCTAGAATCCAAGTTGTGGCGTATTCATTATCCATGCCAAATTTGTAGCCTCCCTCAGGCGGCCGGTACCGGGTATCGAGCAACGGAAGGGGTGGGTGCATGGGCCTGAACCAACTGATGAGAGCAGTATCATACAGACTATCAACAATCGGGCCCTCTAAATGAATCATCATTTCCACGTTAGGACGATCTTGAATGTTATTCGAGTTCAGGAGCGCCATTTTGCGATCCACGATCATAAATTTGCAATGGAATGTCCCAAAGACTGGTCTAGGCATCATGTAGTCATTCGCACGAAAAAGACAACTGGGAATTGCTCACTGATGAAAATTCACTAATTCGAAATCGATGCCTGGCATGTCGCTCCTCTTTGGAAGCTTTACTTCATCACTGGCCATTTCTGCGTCGTCGACAATGACGTGGCTTTCCGTGAGCATCTTTAGATTTGCGCGGTCGTACATCATCTTCACCACGACCTTCTTACCCCTTTTCATCGCTCTGCGCGAGAGTTCGAGTAAGGCATCGCATATTTTGCTAGCAGACTTGGACGATTGCCAAAAGTTCGTTGCCAAAAACACTTCCGACTCAGCACGGACTATACAGTCATAATGATGCTGTATGATATCCGGAATGCTGCTCAACCCATTAGCACAAGACGAACAAGGAAATAAACAACGGCGGAATTACACCGAAATAATGCTCAGGTTCACAACGCCTCTAGAACCCAGCAAGGGGGGCGATACCACACCAGCCCAAGGATTCGTATCGAGCGTAGCGAGCACATCGCAGTAGATCTTTTTATACAATAAGTCAAGAGGACACATCTGCCAGACTTCACTCACTTTTAAGAACAAGTCACTTGGCCTACTGCCAAAATCTCCGCACTCGGCGGCACGGTCGAGATCCGCTTGCGTAGGTTCATCAAATGGAATTCCTTGTGTCTCATGAGCATTTCCACGCAGCATGCCCATGAATGTCTCCACATAACCTCCGGAGGATATAGGTTTCTTATGATGTTCTGCATAGAGCGTTCTCGCAAGGTGCCCGGGCGATGATTCCGGGGAGGCTGCGAACGCTGCAGTAAGCGTTTTCTGGGAGTGAGTTAGCGAGTAGACTTTGTCTGAGACGGTCATTGTGGTGTGGGGGAGAGCGTGAAACTGAGCGCAGCATCATGACGAAGTCGATGAAGGATTCGCTCCAAAAGCCTCCAAGTAGTACCTGTACTGCGCCGCGAACCAGCTTGTGTCATTCCACGGTAGTAATCTGTGGTGCAAGGTCACGTGCGGGCTGCTCCTTTTGAAATGTCATTGATGACATTGATTGTGCAGTCACGATGACCATCGAATCTACCGCTGGGAAAGTCTTAGAAAACGAGTGTATATTTCACATGAAGCCCAAGGCCTTGCAAATTGTTGCAATGGCCCGACAACCTTCGAAATTCAAGATTATCACTAGCGAGCCCCTTTGCAAACACCTAAAGGTAGCTGGAAGCATTGATTGAGCATACCACAAGAATTAAATTGCTCCCTGAACAAAATTCATGATATAAGGTACGAAGGCCGTATAATGTGTACAGCGCGAGTATGAAATGTATGGGATCTTGGCACATAGTAGGTACCAAACCTGTAAAAACTATAACTTAGCATATAACACGATGTAGTAGATATAAAGAACGATAAGGATATAGATATAGCGGATGATGATATGGTTGTGAATATAGTATACAGTGCAGTGGTCAAAACAAAATGCGATGAAAGAAGGGTTCATGAGTGATCAATCCATGGTTCCGTGGCAAGTCGTATAGGGATAACGCGTTGAAGTGAAAGGTCAGGTCTCAATGGACCAGGGGGGAGTAGTAAAGACAGCACAATGTAGTCCTGGAATCACTTCATGAGTTCGGTTTCAGGCTAGTTAAAGAGACATCAACTCACCGAAGTGCTAATCTGGCTAGTACTGAAACCAGTGTTCAAGACTGGAGCTTCACATCGAAGTTCGCCATTCCAACTCCATGTCACAGGCTCTTCTGACTCTGACACAACGGCTTTGGAGGTACATGTTGATTGCAGCATCATCTGTCCGCGCGGCCAAGAACTTGGTCATGACTGAATGACGTGCCACGAATGCTGACGGTAGTCTTCCGTAGTATAAACACGTTTAGAACTTCCTCTATTTCCGAGGGATTTTGGTGAGGAAGGAAGAGCTTGGCAAGAACT